>KV751317.1:22273797-22291962 GCA_001698575.1 Mola mola | reverse complement strand
AACCCATCCCAGTTAACACTGGGTAATATAAAGGTCGACCTGCTCGGTTCCCCCCAGATTGAAGGCAGGTAAAATGAGAATGGGTAACCCAATTTATTTGCGCAATTGAGATAAACCAATTTATTACATCATCTGTTTGGAAAAATTAATTGAATTAGGCAATCGAACTAGCTGTCCATTAATTTAAAAGCTGAAAACCGTATATACTGTATGGTCGTCATTTGATTATTGGGAAATCTTTATAGTGTACTCTATGCTTATAATACAGTTTTAGTGCCTTTTTGCAGACTTTTTTCTGGCTTGTAACAATCTGTTGTAACCACATTTGGTGGATGTTGTTTGAGAACCTCGCTTGCAAAATTAGAGAGGTTACACTTACTGGTCAGATGGTGGCACTGTAAGATTAATGAGAAGTGACATAGTAAAAACAACCCACTATCCATGTTTTTGTTAAATTTGTGTCAATCGGGATCTTATTTTAACTGTGACTAATATTTAGACACTGTACAGCAGCCTAAACGTGATGATATTGAAAAGCTAGTTAGTCCATCTGGTAAACAATTTCACATTAATTCACGACCTATCCTAAGGAATTACTGGCCACATTTCCATAAATTTTGAAACATTTATGGAACCTGGACAATGACTAACTCTGATAATGTCAAATCACTTTTCTAGCATTTCATTGACACAGCAATCAAATTGACATAACAACTCACATAAATTGTGATGATTTTATTGAAAGTATATTTTTGTAAATTTACTGACAAATTGTGGGTAAAGAAAATATATATTGATACTTTTTAAAGGACAAAATAAATACACATAAATATTACGAATATTAAAAGTGCAATAAACCTTTACGATGGTTGGAGCACTTAAAATGAACATTAAGAGTTCAACATCTGGGAAACATTAACCTTCAACTTTGACTACATTTGAGCACCAGACATCACTGAGTCCACTGCCTCTCGTCCTGCTGGAGGCCGCCCTGTAAGCTCAGAACACAGTTCCACCCACCGAGTGCAACTTCTTGTTGCAGTGATGTTGCAGTGATCAGTCTCTGATTTTTTGTTGCTTGGAACGTGCCTGAGTCCCATTTTGTTCATTTAATTTTCTAAATGAACCAGGAATAGCCTGTAAGTCCACATTGGGCTAGCATGGCTCCCATACTAGATGTCTCTCCTCTCCAACCAGGACAGATCAGCAATTCTGGCTGAACATCACAGACCAATTAGTGACATCACAGATTGGTCACACTCAGTCTGCATGGGGCCGCCTTCTCCAATGATGACGCGTGTATGTCTCTAACAATATAATAATAACATTTTTCAACAGACCACTTTCACATAACAAGTTGTCATTACAAGCAGGGTAAGCATGCAGGAAAGTCAAAAATCAAGTAAAATCAGGAAAGGCTTTTTTTTTTCTGCAAAACAGCTCATTTCAAATCTTTGGGGTTTTGACTGAAAATGCCCTCTCACCTCTAACTTTTAGCTGTGCCTTGGGGACAAATAAAAAAACTTCCCCCTGAGGAGCTTGGGTTACATTTTGGCTCATATGCAACTAAAAGTTCATATAAATAACTTGGTGATTGGCCATGTAGAACAATTAAATTCAACAGTAAGATCTTAAAATCAAGTATAGAACATGGCAGCTAAAACAAACATGAGAGGATCACTTCTCTTGAATGTTGTTAAAAGCTGTGCAGCTGAGTTCTGAACAACTGGGAACCCAATAATAGATTTTTCGGTTGAGGCAGGCTGTTGCAATAGTTAAGGCAGAAGCAAGCGAAGGCATGTGGAATTGTGTCTTTGAAGGACAAAATAGGTTGTATTTAATATAGATGGTACTGCATAAGCAAGATTATACACGTTTTGTTGTGATAGTCGTTGCAGTAGGTTTGACGTGTTTCAACAAGGAACCAGCATGGCAGAATTAATTTAGCTTTGTTCTGTTCCACACTTACAATGATATCTGACTAGAGTTGAGCCCCACCACAAAATTTTGGATATCCAATTTTTCACTCACAAACTCAGTCATGTAGCAAACTCATCAGTGGCTCTAACAGACAGGTAGATCTGTGTGTCATCAGTATATAAAGAAAGGAAAGGCCATGCTTATGGATATGCGTCATATGAGAAGCATATAAAAAAGAAAACTGGTCCTAACACCAAGCTCTGAGGGACAGCATACTTGACAGGTGCTAAAGATAAAATGTAATTATTACAACAAATGGAGACACAAAGCCTTCTGTTTAACAGGTACAAATGAACCATTTTGGATCTGTTCCCCATAGCGTGACGCTATGATCAACTGCTTCAAAAGCAGTGTTAATGTGCAGAAAACTGAAGACTGAACCCATACAGCCATTAAAACATCACTTGCCAGCTCAGTGCTATGATGCTTACTTGTTTGTCAGACAAATTTTCAAAAATCCAGTTTTTCTACCGCTAAAATCACTTTAGCGGTAGCAAGTTTTTATAGTTTTTCTTTAAGATTAAAGTCAAGTTGCAGATTAGTCTGCTTCTTTATGGGTAAAAGCAAAGTAGCAAGTTTGAAAGAGCAACTGGCAGCTGCATCTGCATGCGCCACCTTTGCCATGAATGCCATAAGACTTAACCCATTCAAGGGCATGCAAAAATGATACAAGGAAAGTTTATTTGGATATGATTGATTTAGCTTATCAAAACCTCAAGTATAACATTAATGGCAACTGTGACCATGATTTTAGACGTGTGTTTTCAAATTGGCTGAACAAAAGGTATGCCTACTGCCTTTCTCCTCCTTTGAAACTTAGCTGTTTCATACACGGTATTTGCTTGTGCAGACCACACAGTGGTACTGCTGTTGCACATATTGCATACTTTTTATCACTAGGATTATTTCTCAATAAATGTTACAGATTCAGTGGGTGGATATTGGCTATAGTGCAGGAATACCAAGACATAACATGAGACATGGCAAATGTTAAGCTGTTTTTAACAAGGTCCTATAAATGCCAATCTGCACAATGATATGAAATTTACTGAGTTGATTCACAACACAGAGGATATTTATTTTTTAACATCATTTACTCCACCTTCTGAGCCGTTGTCAGGGTAAAATCTCAAATTTAGACAGCCAGTAACTGAATCTAGCAGGCGAATCTCCAAAGAAGTTGCCTAGCATTTTTGTGATCCAAAGGGATACTCCCTATATTATTTTAACCACCTTATTGTCATTATTTTGTAGGGCTACCAGCCGCAGGCATCATAAACAAGCTTTACTGTCTGCAATCAGTGTTGTATACATCTCAGCTAGAGAGTCCAGTTTTTGAGAGGCGTGCATGAAATCGACAAAAGCATACTTAGTGCTTGAGGCCATTGCTGTCATACATACAGAAAATTGTATAAAATTCCCACCACTACCTCTAGATGTCACTAGACCAGAGACATCTGGGCATTTTTTTTTTTTTTCTTTTCAACTCATTTCATTTCAATGCAGTTCCTCAATGAGCTCAGTTCTTTCCACACTGAGCATCAACTAATTAACAATGTTTTGTTGTTTCACTTTGGAGATGGGCCAGTGCCCCTGGTGGAGAGAGGGCTGAGTCCAGAAACTCTTCCTTCTCCATTTCCTTTCTGAGTTTGCCTGTCATTATGCAACAAAAGTTTAATGCCAAAATACTATTCTGTGCTGTTTATGATACCTTTCTTCAATCTATTTATTGTGTTCTCTTGCACATAGTACCTCTAGCTTTAGAGGTGTGGAAATTTGTAATACAAATCTGAACCATCTGAATGAATTCAGATGGAATTTCCGTGTCATTCTTTTAAGGGCACATGACCCAAATACCCCCCCTCTGTGATTACACACTTGAACAGAATGGATATAAATGTTTTCGTGAATCCATTTGCCTGACATTTTCGTAATGAATACTTAAGCAGTCCACAGCGGAGCCACTTTTGACTCTGAGAGTAATTCCATGTACTGTAGAGGAGAACTATATTTTTCGCTGCCTTCTTCATGTGAAGAATTCAAAATTGATTACATATTTTAATTGGATAAGGTTATACTTTATTGAAATAAACAGGTCTACTCAAACACAAATCTGTAAATGAAACCACAGATTTCTTATATCTGTATCTATAAGCACACTATTTACTCAGCGTGTATGCTAGCAGATAGAGCTAATGTCATCTCTTAAATTTTATGTTGTCATTTAAGCTATGCAGTGGCAGTAGCTCCTTAGGCTATTTCATCAGTCAAATAACATAGAAAAAATTACCTTAATTGGCCGAATCTCCTTTTTCAACTTTTTTTTAAAAAACTGTTGCACCCTCAGCTTTCCTGGTGCGGAATTCTCGCTGTTTTCTTATTTGATAAGTGATTCTTCTAGATTTTTTTTGCTGTTACTGCGAGTCTAAAGGTCTGTCTACAGCTGATTATTGCTATTTGCTGTGTGTTTGGCACTTTTTCCTGTTCACAGTGAATGCTCTGGCTGCACTGGCAATGGAGGCAGTAGCTGTGTAGCAATTTCATGTCAATTAATGGATTTGAAGCTTGAAGGTGCTCTGTCTGTCTTCCTATTCAGCTTGACAATTTTTTTAATGTTTATTTTCCTCTTATTCTTCACCTCCCGACTTTTTGGAACTGGGGGCTAACAAAAAGCAAATGCTAGGCTAAATGCTAACTGCCCATAATTGTCCCCAACACATTTTCCATGTGTCTCTCTACTTTGAACTGTCAAATACAGGCAATAGACAGAAAAAGGCAAGGACCACACATAGCCCATTTGCTTCCACTGATGGCTTAAAAAAACCATGATGTTGAGTTTCCTTTTTGTATGGAACCCTATATAAATTAATACAACTAAATTAACTAAACTAAATAAATATATAAATTCAACAACTGCAAGGATTGTTTTTCAATGTGGAGACACTGAACTTACAGATATTATATCAGTCTTAGCTGTATTATTGGTCTTCAAACTTTTTGATGAAGCAATATTTGTGTACTGCCTAATGGAGCCTGTGGTCTGTTCCGTATACGTGTGTCACTCTGGACTAAAGAGCACTCGTGTTGAATGATATCAGTGTATAAGAGGTGCTATGTTACAGGGTAGCTCGATTTCTCCACATGCCTTCTTTCAATCCGACTAGCACTGCAGACCTTCTCTAATGTGCGGGATTGTGAGACAATGAGAAGGCCCAGAGCAAGGCAGAGCAGAACTACAAACTGCTCCAGATCACTTGAATTTTGGAGCATGAACAAGCAACCTGCAACTACAGTTGGTGCAAGGGGTTAATCCTTGAAGACAGGAACATTGTAACGCTCATGATTACGCTATAATTCTCCCTCTGCTGGCCCACAGAGGAACTACAAGTTTCATACACAGAAGTGAGTCCACAAAATGGCTGACCTGTGAAATGCTGCCTGCTGTCAGCAGAGACCTACAGACCGTCTGGTTAAGATTACTGTAATAGACTTTAGTTTTACAAGGGCATGGATTAAAAGGGTGTGTCATTGGCTTGTTATGGAAATCCATGAAATGGAAACAAACTATTAAAATAAAATTAATTCCATTTAGAAAATATCCTTTTGTAAGATTTCCATACTAGCTGGGTTGAAAACGCCATTCTCTCAGTTGGTTTGGGTGAGATGCTCTTGTGTAATACTTCTCAATTGTGCCATTTTAAACCTTTTTAAGTAAAGTAAAAATAATTAAATGAAACGCAAACCAATCGAGGTCATTCAAATATACTGGACAGCTCAAACCCACCTACAACCCTGTGATGCATAACCCTACAAAGCTATAAGGTACCACCAATGTCACTAAGTATAACATATTTTTTCTGCTGTGATATGTCTGACTCCTCCCACATCGTCTAATCCCACCCCCTCAGCCCCGAAGTCCGTGTCTGTGGTGGAGAAATCACACCCCTCCCATCCCATGCTAATGTTCTGCTCCCTGTTGTCCCTCGTTCCAACCGACGGGGTTCTGTTAGGTTGGTCTAACCACACTAGTTTGGATTCTCCACGCAGAGGTGCTACTGCATGACCATCCATACAAACCGATCTGTAGAGTCCTGGAGCTGTTCATACCTACCTTGCCGGTTTTAGTTACCGATTTCAACCCCGCCGTTGGGAAAGAAGCTGAAAAAAGCAGACGAAAACTGAAGGCGACGGCTGGTCTGTCCGTCAACCTACCGCCACCAACGGCTGACGTATGTGATTTTTTTTTTGTGTGTACTCGAAAAGAGGAGGAGTCTGTTCGGGAGCCGAAGGCGAGAGCAGTCGTTCTAGTGCCTCACTGCATAGTTGTTGTTGAACAGCTTACTGGTTTCCCTGTTTGATGTCAAAATTGGAGGGCTGATCCTACACTCTTAGCGCAGTGGTTGTACACAGGAGGGTCTGGAAGTGAACGCTGGAGGAGGAGACAGTCCGTTGCAGGCGAGACGTAAAACCGCGGGAACATCACTGGGGACGCGAAGAAACGGTGAGTCAAGGTACTGCAGCTAGCATACTAGCTAGGCAGCTTTCATTTTGCATTATATGTAACATAGACATCACAATTCTTTGCTTAAGGGATTATGAATGTATGATTTAATCATGAATGAAAGAAAAATGTTTTAAGTTTTTGCTATGAGATGAGTCACATTTTACAGTGAACCCTAAAGTGTGGGATTGTAGTCGCGTAGAAAGTAACCCTAGCTAGCATGGAATAGCTTGATGCTAGCTTAATTGAT
Source organism: Mola mola (assembly GCA_001698575.1). Lineage (NCBI taxonomy): Eukaryota > Metazoa > Chordata > Actinopteri > Tetraodontiformes > Molidae > Mola > Mola mola. Next base: position 22,285,231 of record KV751317.1, on the reverse strand, counting down.
TATGCACAGAGAGATGCTAATAATGTTTTTTCACTTTATTGAATTACATCACAATTGACCTTTTCCTTTTCCCTTTTAAAGCAACTTTAGCGAGTTTTGCTGATGCTTGAGTTCTTTAAAACACTGTCAATTACGAAAAGATAAATTGTTTTATTAATAAGTAACACATCCTAAAACTTGTTTTCATATTTGAATATAATATGTCCCGTCACTTTAATTCAACAATAGGTCTGTATTTTGCATGTAGCTCCTTTGATAGCGTCACATTGTTATTTCTGCAACATAGTGCTAACTCAGTTAAAGACCTTGTCAAATTCACATACAAGCATACAACCCCCCCCAAAAAAATTAAGTACCTCTACCTTATGTCAAATACGAGATGCACCCATATCCCTGATTTTTACAAAAAAAATATAATGAAAGTAAAACTTTTTAATGAATTAATGACATAAGTATTTAGTAACTTCAAAATATACATTTGCGGCCTTAAAATATGTGTACCACACTAAATTCTTTAAGGTTCATACTTATTAAGTCAGTAGGAAGACTCTTGTGTTGGTGCTAAAACACTGCAACTGGTTTTGGCAGTTGAGGGGAGGGGCAAAAGGGCAAAAACATAGACTTTTGTTTTTGATTTTTGTTGTCTTCCCTCCAATAATGAGAACCGCAGGCAATAAAAAGTTAATAAATCAGCTGTTCTACTTGGATTATGATCCACGCTTCATTTTATTTTTTGCTTCTTTTAAATACTGACACAATTTAAAGAAAGTTATCAGAGTTCTATGAAAAGTATAAAACATTTAAAAGTAGTAGCAATTGAAGCTAAAAGGGCAAACAATACAGAAATGGACAAAACTGAAAAGGAAGCTGGTGCATCCTGTATAGTTAAACCCCCCTCTTGGTCTAAAATGGTACAGCCGAGTAATTTTCCATGCACCACACTGTCCTAGGATGTGGGTGGGGCTTAATGTCATTAGATGAGGTGATGTATGGAAAAGTGACCGAATGAGTGTGTGCTGTATGAACCTGAGATTCATAGGTCAGTCACACATTAGGAATTTGGCATCTACATCAGTTAACTGTTTATCATATTGTTGCTGTTTCTAAAATCAGACAAGGTTGAGTCCATAAAAAGTCAGCTTTTTTTTTCCTTTAGGGATCATTATATAGTCCCATTTCTGGTTTCACCTCCCCCATGTCACCAAGTCATTGGTCACATGGTGCTCTTGTTATTCATTAGAGGCAGTTTTTTCTACTGAGAAGGAAGCAGTTCTGCAAAGCTCCACCTACCTATTTCAAAACTGTTCGTGTTGATGTTAGAACTGGACTTTTCTTTGCTTCGCTAAAGTTGTTTACCTCTCATCCAATACATTTCCCTAGAATTTCCTATTGACTTTAAGACTACTGCATCAGTTTGCAGAGCTAGTAACGATGTTCAAATTTACACAGATTTGTTGCCAAATATAAGTCAGTGCTATGAAACTGTTGGCCCATGATCCAGGTCCACAGGGAACCTGTTCCTTTTAAATGTACTTACATTTATCAGTATTAAAAAAAAAAATTGTTTTAATACTTTCCATTTCAGCCGACTTAGGTCTCTGTCACATTATATCATTGATAGTTATTTGAAAGCAAATGTTATCAGGCCAGGCGATCTGTAGCTGTAACTTACTCCATGGATGAGAAAGCAGCCAATTCATGTAACTGTAACAAATCTTGGGTTATACCACAACATAAGGGACTCTGCGGATATACCCTTGTTACAGATACCTTTTCACTATTGCCCAAAAAGTTCTAGTCTGTAAGGGTTTTTTCTGTTTACTGTAGACTCATTCTATAATTTTATTATTTTGTGCCTTCCAAGTTGTTCCCAAGTATTTAATAAAGAATATTAAACTTGTTTCAGTTTTTCCGTCTTAACGATGTAAAAATTTTAAAAAATCGATAATCATGTGAATTTAATTGTTAAATAACATTAGGCTTGAGAAAGGCTTAAGTGCATGTATGTGGCTGAATTAAGATAGAGCTTCTCTGCAAGACAGAATTGTATTAAAAAAAAAACCTTTTAAAAACTAAGTTTAATTGTGTGTCCTCATGACATACCACTGTTCTGTCAAATCTAAATATACTATTTTTATTTTATGCTGCTTTAATAGCAGCCTCTTCACATTACAGTAAAATATAAAATTACCCACTTGTACTTCTACAAGACACACAAAGAACTCATGCTTTTCCACATATAAAGCAGTATAACCTACAGGGAAAGGTAGGTTGGCTGTAAAATGTCCATGCAGCTGCGGGTCCTTTTTGATCCAAGAAAATAATTCTTCAGAATGTTTTGGGATTGATTTATAATCTTGCCAGAGACAAACACTACAAGCACGATCATTTCCATTTGCAGTTATTGTTCAATCAAAATACTATGAGCTGATATACAGAAGAGAAAAGGAGTTGTGACATCAGCCACAGTCAGCGAGCATTAGTGTGCACAATGTTTAAACAAGTTATTCTGTTGCTCATCTAATGCACATGACTATGCTTCTAATTTGGTACTTTTGTTGTTGGTAAGTGCTGCTAGCATGATTCAGGAACACTTGTGAACAAATTTACACACAAAACTATATGCACAAAAAAATTAAAAAAATTATGACTCTCCAAACTAACTTTGATACTAGGAGTACTGATGCCCCATACTGAAAATTTAAGGTGCTCAAGCAAAAAAAAGATTGGTGCACACCGTAAATCCACCGGCAACACAATTGTTCACATTTCCCCCCATTTCTACTATATTCTGTATTCATATTCTACTGATAAAAGCTTTGGTGAGGTAGTGCCGACGAACTGCGCGCACACTGTGTTGTTGCTTTTAGCAATTCATTGTGATCCTCAAATTTTCCTCCTTAACTATGAACTAGGTCTGTCTGTGAATTGCCATTTCATGTGAGGATTTCATCAGTGTATACATCTTGGCATATTTTTTGATTCAAGCTGCTGTTGTGCTTACCTAGTGTTTCATGTTTAAAATGTGTAGTGCTGGTTGTTTTGGACACCATCAAGAGCAGAAGATACAGGAAATGATGTTAGTGTTTTTATAATATATAAACCAACGAAACTCCCTTAGCCATACCTTTTGGAAATGGTATTTTCTACCTTCTTGGGTATCTGAGTCGTCATCTGGTTTTGTCTCCCTCCTCCTGGCAATTCTCCTTGGCAGAACCATATTTATTGAATACTGTGTCAGCGATTCATTCTGCCAGTGTTGAACAATGGAAGAGTGGAAAAGCTTGGACATCAGAGACGCAATGACAGTGAGGCACATTGACAAGTGTAGATGAAGTAACTAATCAATTGCTGACCCTCCCCCTTTCTACAAGCACCGACAACATTCTTGTTCTGGCTCTGGTTCTGTTCTCCGGTCTGAGAACCTTGTAGCGCTTTCACACTGACATGTCTCTGTGCCAGTTCCGGTTCCCACACCTACCTTAACACCAGCCAGAGCGTTCACTTTTAAGGTTCGGTACCCGGAAAGTTGGTTTGCATGGGAATCAAGAAATAGCTGGTTCTTCCTTGCGAATTATGACGTCTCCGGTGATGTTTCAGTGATGTCAAGCAAGAAACAAGTGTTGGTTGCTGCCCACCATTACACAGAAACAAGAAGACGAGAGACAAAAAAAGGACTGAGAACCAATCTACATTGGAGAAAGTTGTTGAGTTGTCTTCGGCGGGAACAAAATGCGATTTGCGTATCCCAGAGTTTCAGGAGAAGTTCAAATGCAGCACCCGCAAAACGAAGCTGTATGCGGAACTGGCAGACGAGTTGGCATAAGCTCAGTTCGCAAGAACACCAGACCAGATAATAAGCAAGTTTTAAAAATGTGTTGCACATTCAGTAACGACCTCTGATGGTGATGTCGGCCTATGGAACTTTGATTCCGTTCAGACCAGTCTGAACGCAGTCTGGTTTGCTAGAAGGCACTAAGGCTCTCAGACCCAAGAAAGGAACCAGGGCCTAAACAAGGACTGGTGTGAAAGTGCTATTAGTGCTTTCAAATCGACATATAATTATATTTTGATATATTATGTACTTGTATCGCTTTGAATACCATGGTGGTGAGATGACTCTAACTGAAGTACTATATTACGCTCCCAGCAGCAATGACCACACCAGCTGGGTAAACATTGAGGCCATCGTTGATGGCAAGTTAGAACATGTGCATATCATAGCCAGTGCGGCTGTATGTCTTTAACACACTAGGCAACATCTCTGCATTGTTTTATGACGTGCGAACAGAGATGCTTTGGATGACTCGCAAATTGGAATTCATCCCCCAGCCGGTAATAATGAGATATAGCTATTGTTATGTAAAGTTTGTTTGTGAAGGCTGTCCAGTTGTCGAAACCAAAATGAATCATCGAGTCAGTTGTCCATTTCATCTACATAAACCTGCACCTGTATGGTGTGAAAATGAGATTACAAAACGTTGTTTAAAATTTGGCTCTACGGTATGTTATGCCATCATGGGCATTCTTCTCAGCTGTTCCTCAAATCTAGTACTTTTGTACTTTGTACTTTTCCCTGTGATCAAGCTACGGCTCATCAATGCATAATGCTCCTGCGTTACAGGAGGAGAAAGCGAGAGGACATGAGCGGCACAGATGCACAGTGAGGGTAATTTTACCCAATCAGGAAGTCGCGATCGTAATAAGTGTGTACATGGAGGCAGTTCGGAATAAGGATCAGCATAAACCACCCCTCTCGATTGGAATGTAATTTCTTTCAGAGTGAGCCAAATTTGATGAGAATCTTCCAATTGACGTGTTTACATTAAGCATTTTTATTCTGATCAGCCCTTTATTCCAAATATTTGTGTCCCTGTATACATAGCTATTCTTTCATGTCTTCAAGACAAGAGTCTTAAGAGCAAACTTGGCAGAGCTACTTCACTATGTTGTAACCCAGTTGAACATTTCAGAGACAAATGCAGCTTTAGTCACAGACAATGCAGGGAACATGGTATGACCCATGATATATTGTATGTAGAAGTGTACCATTTTATGTTTGTCGTTCTTTAAGTAGGAAAATTATCAGTGAATAGTCAGTGCTATCAAATTGCAACACTTTTAGAATCGCAACAAAAATCAAATTGGCTCGCAAGTATTGTGTATTGCACAATTGAGTTGGGACAAAAGCATGTTGTCTCAGCCCAATTACAATATACACTATATGGACAAAATATTCGATCACACCTGTTAATTATTCTTTTCAGGTGTTTCAATCAAACCTGTTGCCACAGGTGTATAAAATTGAACCCCTAGCCACGCAGTCTCCGTTTGCAAGCCTTTGTGAATGGGTCGTTCAGAAGAGCTCAGTGACTTTAAGTGTGGTACTATCGTAGGATGCCACCTTTGCAATAAAACAGTTTGACAAATTTCATCCCTGCTGGATAATCCACGGTTAACTGAAAGTTATCTTATTAGAAAGTGGAAGCATTTAGGACCAACAGCAACTCAGTCACAAAGGGGAAGACGTAAAATCACAGAGTGGGGTCAACGACTGCTAAAACACACGATGTGTAAAAATCGCCAACGGTCTGCTGATTCCATAACTGAAGAGTTCCTAACTTCTACTAGCATTAATGTAAGCACAAAAACTGTGCAGTGGGAATGAGTTTCCATGGCCGTGCAGCTGCATTTAAGCCTCTAATCACGAAGTCCAATGCCAAGCCTTGGAGTGGAGTTTGTAAAGCACGCCGACACTGGACTGGACTGTGGAACAATGGAAACGTGTTCTCTGGAGTGATGAATGTCACTTCTCTCTTTGGCAGTCAGATGTGCGAGTATGGGTTTGGCGGATGCCAGGAGAATGTTACCTGTGTAACTGCATTGTGCCAACTGTGAAGTTTGGTCGAGGAGGGATAATGGTATGGGGGTGTTTTTCAGGGTTTTGGCTAGGCCCCCTATCTCCAGTGAAGTGTAATCTTAATGGTTCAACATACCAAGACATTTTGGACAATGCTATGCTTCCAACTTTCTGGCAACAGCTTGGGGAAGGCCCTTTTCTATTCCAACATGACTGGGCCCCAATGCACAAAGCAAGGACTATAAAAACATGGTTTGATGAGTTTGGCGTAGAAGAACATGACTGGCTCTGCACACATTCCTGACCTCAACCCCATTGAGCACCTTTGGGATGAACTGGAATGGAGATTGCAAGGTAGGCCTTCTCGTCCAACATTTGTTACCGATTATGCAATGTGGCGATTGATTTTGCGGAGGCAGCAGGAGACCGTGGAGGCATTCGGTTATATACTCATGTCTCTGTTGCGTACGCTTGTTTTCACTCGTGTGTGAACAAACGTAGAGTGCCGAAGCACACTTTTGGAACAAATTTTGGGGATTGAATAAAATTCAAAAAGTAAAGAACTTCAATTTAAATATTCAAATAATGAAATCCATTTTCAAATGTCTATTTTTAGTTTTATAAACTTGTTTGCTACCATTCCTGAATCTCACCCTACTTCTCCTGGCCTGTAATTTATGCACATTCTAGAAACAAAGCCTTTAGGCCACCTCCAGTCATTCCAGTGCAGGATGTGCACATATTTTGCTCTGCTGCTCTAAACTTTTGGGTCATGCTGCCAGGATGTAGACTATTTTCACTGAAGCCCCTTGCTGTCATCACCGCCATGGCCCGCTACTTCAAAAAAACGTTAAGTCTTTCGGTAAGGTCCGGCAGTATTCAGGAAGTCGCAGTGCGGAAAAGGAGGAGGGAGAGGCCTTGACTGTTGGTACACAATGCGAGGAGAAATCACTGCTAAGCAATAAGCACCCTGAATACCACCTACCCGCATCTCCGTTTGAGTGCAACTAAGATATTCTAAAATCACAAAAGAATCGTGCAATAACAGACCAGGTTCAAACCCTGTGCAGAGAAATCACTGCTAAGCAATAAGCACCCTGAATACCACCTACACCTACATATTGGTCATAGATGAATTGTGCACTGCTGCAGGTGGCTGTCTTGAAATGAATAATGTTACTTGTGGTTATTATTTCCTTACTATGAAGGAATATCTATCTCTTTATCTCTATTGGATAGAATGTATAACAATGACATGCTTATAAAGGCATTGGCAAGTGTTTTCAATACACCCATAGTAAATATTAATCATATTGAAGCATAAAATTCAAATAAAATTTGAATTTGCAGTAATCGGCAATTATTACAAACAATAAAGAATGAAATTCAAATTAAATTAGATTGAGATTGACAGCACTAAACAGCACCTATCCAACGGTACCCCTACCAAGGAAGTGTGCCATGCTGAAGCATGGTAACGGAGGGCTCATACTACTCAAGCAATCTGGACTTTGTGTGTCAAGTCTGCTTGGGCATGGTACCGATGGCCTACTGTGAGTGCGCCCTTATATGCTTCTTGCTGTTTTGATTATATATGTACAAGATGTAAGGCCCACTTGTTCTTAGAACAGTGTGAATGGAGGCCAATGGAGGACTGTTGAGAAAGAACAATGATTTGCACGTTAGGAAGCAATTGGCCCAAGTGTGATTGGGCTTTAAATCATTTCTATATGATATGATATCATGTTAATCTAAATTTCAATGAATACAAAGAATTATACTGTTGACTAAAATCACTTGATTATATTGCTATGGTGGGCAAGACTGACTCAGCACTTAATGCATGCACTTCAAGAAGGTTATATTGAGCTTTGCAGGACTTTTTGCTAAGCATTGTTTGTGCAAATTTGACCACTGGGATGTTGCAATTCTTGTTCATGTTAGTAGTCCTAAGGTTGAGGCATACTTGAAACACAAATCCATCCTAAGGCAAAGGTTTTTATACGTTTTCCAAATAGGTAAACCAAAAGTCAGAGCAAAAACCCCGGCTTTTCCTAGCCACCAACACGGCCAACTTGTCTGCTCACAACCTCCACTCAAGAAAGATGCTACCTACTATCGGAAATGACCTGTCTTGATCACCTTTGCCTGTCAGATTTTGCAAGTAGTATGACTCCCTAATGCTGAGTTAAAAACTAATGCCAAAGACAAAGCTAGCGCTATCTTCTGACAAAGACCGTAAAAAGGTAGATGTTGCAGAAGCAAGTTTTCTTATTGTCAGTCACGATAATGCTTGACATTCCCTTCTACAATGATATCTAGCAAAAGTCAACAACAAATGACCAAAGTTAGCAGACCAGGAGAAATTAGGTGTCTGGTTTGCTGGCATTGCTGTAGACACTCCTCTTTTTCTACAGAAATATAAAAGGTGTCTTGTGTTAATTTAAATCTGGAATTGTTCCCCTCATTTCTCTATAGACTAGATGGAGTATTAACTTGCTTGAGCTGCATGTGTAGTTAACAGAAAAGTTAGTGATGTGGAAAAACTTGTTGACTCGAGATGGAAAGCAGCATTCTGGGATAAGCACAGGTGGTCAAGTCATATGTCCAAAGCAGTAGCTCTCATGGACATTAAAAGGGTGTTTCATTGGTCCCAGCACAAGCCGACAAGCTCATGCATGAATAAGACATAGGGTAACACCCAGTTAGCTGTTCATGTTCACCTGGATGTTGTTGATGGTGATAGAAAGGTTACAAGTCTCAGTACAGGCGTTCTTTTTCTTCAGGATTCACAAGCTCAGTCTTGTTTTGGTGGAACAATGGCATCCATTTGGAGAAATCTGTCAAGATAGTAGTGATATTTTCTTCCACCCAAGTATTACTTGGGCAAAATCAGAAAAATCCCCAGGCATCAGTAATGTAGTAGTGGTAGGATAAAACTACAGTCATGGGAAGGGATGTGAGTTTATTACCGCTATCACTGCAAACCTTCTTTTCCTTTTTTAATGCTATTTCACTTCACATGTATATATTATACCAGATACAAGGATGTCCCCTGTGAAGTCCTTTAGAATTGCTTACGTGGCGTATATAATATAAATATATTATAGCTTCTGGGTTTACTTTCGGTAAATATGGCCTATTAACTGTTTTGCAAATATTTTTTCGAGAACTGTGGTCTATGAGGGTAAAAAAATGCTTTTTGGACTGTGAGGGAATTTTTCCACCGTGAAGCAAGATATGATGGTGCCATCATATCAAGGTCTAAATAAGATGTTCATGATTGGAGATCACAGTAGGTAATCTGCTAAGAAGTCAGAAAAAGCCATGCCCTCTCTTATTACTGTATTCTTTGCTAAAGCTCCATACTGTGGGGCTTTTACACGATAAGAAAGAGCTGCTATGATTAGACAACTAATTGATTAATAGATTTGTTTGTTTCAGTCATTTGTAAGCAAAAATCCCAAACATTTGCTGGTTCCAGTTTATTAAATGTTAGTGCCATTAGATAGTAAATGAGGATTTTGGTTTTGGAATGTTTGTAGGACAAAAGATTCAATTTGAAGACTACTTAAGTTTTGGGAAATTGTGATGAATTTTTTTTTTTTACTATTTTTCAGCAATTTAATTATTTAAATCAGTGTTACTGATAGCCTTTAACAAAACTTCTAGAAAATAGAGCACCAATAATAGTTTTTACTAAATAGAGTAACAATGGATATTCATAAGCAGCCTGTTCATGTTTAAAAAAAGAGTTCTTTCCGGTATAACTAGGTAGAGCAGCAGCAGCTGCAGCAACCATTTTGTGCTCTAGCATTCACTGCAAATGATCTACCAAAGGGGAAAGGAGTGGGGGTGGGGAAGTGTTGAGTAGGCTAGTTTGTTGACTAATCCAAATTGCTAATCCCAGAAAATTTGACTGTTTGTTTTTAACAGAAAACAACAAAGTGTTTTTCCTCATAGCCTCTTTTGTACTCATGCCTAAATGCCAGAAAGGGGAGAAACATGCAGCTTATAGTGGTAGTTTTAGATCTGTCCAGAGTAAGATTGATTGTCTTGTAACAAGTTAATGTGAAATGTGCCCTGTTTACAAAAATAACTAAATTATTGAAACATTTGCTCTTGTAGCTCAAGGAGACTTGAGCTATAATTTCAACGGGGCAGGGTTGAAATTTCCACCAGTTCAGGAGAGATACAAATTTTCAAGGAGTGGTTTCCTGGCTAATCCAGTTTTGAACCTCTAACTACAGAGCTCGAGTCCATAAAAGAGCCTTAAATTTATCATTCACCTCTCTGCTGCAATGGTTTAGTCCATGCAGTGCAACTACAGACCAGATCAGACTGCTGGTGTGGGGGAGGGGTGTTGGCACTCTGTGTAAGGCTGTGGACTTCAGTTATGACTGTGTCGTGCTAGCTTTAGCTCATGCAATCTGAGTTGAGCCGTTTTTCCTCCAAAGATGCTCTTGGGGTTACCAAGTAAATAAGGGAACAGTGTGTAACTTTTTCTGTTCTGCTGTATACAAAATGTTTATTTATTATTTTGTGTTCAGTAAACCTGTACTATCTTCATTTTGTACCTAGTGTTTGTTGTTTGTTCTGCATTCTCTGTTATTCTGGTTTTGTAGCCATGAGATGAACTTCCCCTCAGCAGTGAATTGCTAAAGCATAATCACCATGAGCTTGCTAGATTCACATGGAAACTCCTGGTTTTGCCCACCCCATCACTGTTTTTCTTCCCTTTTTTCCTTCTAGTCAGTGCAACTCATTTAAAAGAGAGGCAAAAAAAACATTAAAAGAAACCACGCGTACAATGTTTTGGCAATGGTAGGCTCAAAGACAGTGCTTTTAGAATATTTAACAATAAAACTGTATTTTGAGATCATCTTTTACCATATTTTGGCATGTGTGAATTGTTCGCCCTTATGCACTGTCCATCTGTTGTTTCTTCTTTGTTGCGTTTCCCTCTTGTTAAATAGCAGCAACTATAAAAATGTATGATCCTGTGGGAAAGCATGAAAAAAAAATAGCAATGTAGTAGTTGATACATTTTGGATAACCTGTTGTTTCCATCATATGTTGGTGAGATTTACCATGAAATGAATGGGACAAAAGAAGTGCGTGCCATTAACTTTGCCATGGCATTAAATGTATGATTAACATTTGCTTTGACAGGCAGTGCACTTTGCTTTGTGTATATTTTTGAACTAAGTCTACAGATAGCCAGTCTTGTTAGAAAATTAACACTTGCTAGCTTATACAGAATGAATCATCTAAGTTAAAGTCTTTAGTAAGTTGATATTTCTTTGAGAAAGAAGACTACATCTTTTTAAACTAGTTTTTATACTTGAGAATTGTGATATAGTTAAGGTAGTAACTGGAATACCTTTCTAATGTGTCTTTCAATGTAGTACATTCATTTAACAGTTCAGTGTTGTCCCACTCCTTGTGGGAGTCCTCAAGGCACTTTCTGTATGTCTTGCCATATTCAGGGTCATTAGGGTCTGGAGACTCTGCTTGCGTGCAATGGTTGAGAATTAGGGCACGCCCTTGTATAGATTTTCAGTTGGAAACATA
>KV751317.1:22249448-22270514 GCA_001698575.1 Mola mola | reverse complement strand
TCATTCCGTACTGCTGTATATTTCCATACTGTAGACTAGTTTGTGCTAGAGTTGGGGGATGGGTGTTGCTAGGCAACAGTCTGGGCAGTCTACTTCCTCTGTGTCTGTGCGCTGCTAGCTAGAGTTGATATGATAATCACTATGCTCTACTTAAGAATATTATAGGAACACGGTTTAATTTGAAAATTTCTCAGCTGCCTCTGTTGTATGTATTTGTTGTACGAGCAAATACATAATGCACTTGATAGGTATCATCAGAAAGAAAACATACAGTACAGTACATTAGGACAGATTGCTGGTTCATGAGCTTTGAAATAACTTCACATTTTAAGGGGTGGAGTTACCATTATGGGTTCATGTGGGCCATACACCTTTAATAGAACAACCCATGGACGGAACAAGATGGACCAGTCCTAACTGAGTCCCTCCTTTATTTTATGTTCTCCTGATGGCCTCTCAGTCCTTCCCTGCTCTTGCAATCAACAAATACATGGAAGGCCTGACTCCCACATATCCTGCTAAAGGTTATCATTTCTTTTTATTAAAAAAAAAACATGTCTAACATTTCTTTCTATCGAATGGCTGCTAACTTAAATTTTAATTTTGCAGCTTCATGCTCCCCACAAGGTTAGGTTTGGAGATTTGTAGAGCGTGCTATGCTAGTAGAAGGTAAACAGTTGTCGCTCAATGTTGCCCATTGTTTTTTTTGTTTTTTTTTAAAGAAACATTAATTTCATATAATCTGTGTTTTTTAAAGTTTACTGTAAATTTTCCATAATTCAACAGATCAACATCATTTGTAGAGACATCTTATCTGCACCAGTGTACGCAATACCAGGAGTAGGCATGTTTTTAAACATAATTTATTCCTCGTCAGTCACACTTTGGGCTAAGTAAGCAAAATTGTTTATATGAAACATGCATGCAAAAATACAGCTATAAAGCATCCTCATTCCTAACAACCACCAAATAAGTGTTTCATTCTGTTTGTTTTAACTTTATGCAGGACTGCCTGGCTACAAATCAAGGTGCTTTATTTTATTTTTTTTTTTTTTGCTTGAAGCTGACCTACTTGGTCCTCTTGTTTGCGCAAACTGATACAAATGGATATTTTGACTAAACTTGCTCATTCTTGTTTATTTGTTAATTCGACAATTTGGCTCACTCACTGATATTACTTTGTTTAGGAATAGGTCCTAATGTATTAATGAAGCACAGTGTTGAAGCATTTGAAAGGTCCACTAGCCAGAGCACTCAGGGTAAATTAAACAGGTTTGGAATTGATACCCATGTAATGTAAGCTACCAACCCATTAATATGCTTTTGTATTGGTCCGGGACCTACTATGAAATTACCTGATATCAGTGATAAATGCCTCAAATAAATACCTCACCAACAGTTGTTGCACATTGGATACTGTCGTTGGAATGCTTCCTTTTTTTAATTCCAACTGCACATGCTTGTTCATGTACGGTGTCATAACTTGTGCTTCTGAGTGTTTAATCAACCTTCCCTTTGTCTTTAAAACAACTTTATATTATATTTGGCAATATTTTATAGACAACATGTAATTCAGCTAAAATATTTCTTTTCTTCTGCTTTTGAAACTGTGTGATAATTCTGTCCTAATTTAAAACTTCTACTCTAACACTACTACCATTTGCTGCAGGACTCCTTATCACCCTGTTTAGTAATTATTTGGAGTTGGAAAGACTTGAACGTCAAGATAAAGTTACCGCTACTACTGACGTTAGATCAATGTCTTAATTGTTAATTACTTAGTATTGAAATAGTGGATTGCAGAGGCAAATCTCTGAAACAAGAGGCACCATTTTTGCAATTTAAGAAAGAGTAAGTTGTCATAACCCAGAGAGAAAGTGGACAGTCTTTCCTTGTGTACTGTGTTTGATACCTAATGCTTAGCACAAAGGCATTTGTGAAAGATTCGCTAAGTATTGTAGCCTGGTTACCAAAGCTTAACTGAGAATGTGTTCTCACAATGACCAAAATTGAGAATGAAGCAATAATTTTAACTTTTCAAAATTATTTAATTTGCTGGAGGTTGTATAAGCTCTCTCTTCTGTGCATTGAAATCAGAGCATGGCAGATTGACCTTAGTTACATGCAGTCCTTGCAGTAATGAATTTGACAAAAGGTGTAGTAATTCTTTGCTAGGATGGCAGTGAAAAAATAGAAAAATATTTAAATACTTTGCGTCACCATTTTTTGCATATTATAATTGTGCTGTATGAGATGGCATTACATAATAAGGTGTAAATTCCAACCCATATATATTTTCATTTGAGACAACCAAACTTGATGTGTAAAGAAAGTGTGCATTTTTTGCTTACCTAACTCTATGAATACTTATCTGACACATGAAATTTTTGTCTTTTAAACATGGACTATGCTTGATATAAGTTATGAAAATATTTTGAATTGGATGTTATTTTTGGAAATATTTTAACGATAATTTAGATTCACTGTATACACACACAAAAACAAATAATAATTAGACCATCTTTTTCTTTAATATCAGTACAATTAAAATGGTTGAGGAGTAGCTCCACAAGTTGAGAGATTTTACAAATGGAAAAAAAATCAATTGTTAAACTATGAACAGTTTGTTTAACTTTCCTTATTTAATATTTTGTTTAATATGTTAGCTGTTCTGTATTTTGTTCACATTGCCAACTTGCTGGAAACTGAAGCTGAAAAGAAAACCTTGTTAAACAGTAAGGTACTGCAACCTGATCCACATGATAGAGAATCCTGTTCAGCTAGCTACAGAGAGTTCAGTCTGGCAGCAGAGCTGGTGGCCATTTTGAGTTTCTGCACTGAATGTGGGCGCAGTGAATAAGGCCGTATGATGGGGGAGGGGTAATGTGCTCTGCGCAGTGTGCAGTAACATAGGAATGTGAAGTGTACCAGTAAACGTGCTCGCAATTTGTAACGCTCTTTATTTGTTTTTACTGACTTTCACACAATACTTTTCTCGGGTTAGATTTTTGACAGTTGTGGTGAAATGTCTTCCTAATAGTTTATACAATAAGGCATTTATTTTTGTAGTAAGGATACTTGGTGATATGAAGTTAGAATAAAAACTGGTTACTTGTGTACTGCATACACGCCAGCATCTCAGTGTACAGTTTGAGCTTTCCACTGTAACATATCCATTTGAGTGTGCAGGGCAGATCGATCTTAGTGAATGTTGTATTTTTCCACGCAAGACTGTCAGCTTGCTAAGTTGCAAAATGCATGTGGTTAATTTAAGCAAGGCCTTTACAGGTAGCTCCTGTCAGCAATGCAGTAGAACAGTAAAGCTAAGTTAATAATTGTTGTAATTGTTTAAATGCCTTAAACTGGTAATGTGACGTAATAATTATAGTAGCTATCAAAGGGATGTAGTAATTGTCAATGTCCATGTTGTGTCTAGACTGGAGGCTCACTGAATGTTTTTGGGTAACAGTAATATGGGCGTACATTTCATTGATATCAACATTAGTGTACCTCTAGTTTGATGAAAATTGTAATGGACCCACAAATCTGTGTTTTAAAGATAAAAGTTCAGTGAAAGCAGAATGGAGAGGATCATTAATTCTTCTTTCACTTGCATGGTCTGTGGATGTAATATATATTTGATCTTTTCTTGTTGCTTAGATGTTACACAAAACTTACAAAAGATTTTTTTCCCTCAGATTGTTGAAGAATCCTGTGGGAAATCCATGACCAGAGGCCTTTAGGCTTGAAGTTGAGTTATCATGAATAATTCATCTATTGTCTGTACAGCATGTAACTTAATGTCAATGCACAATTTTTGTTTGCTACACAGTGTAAAATAAGAGTTTTACTGCATTTCTTATTCTGTTTGTCTTGAATTTAAAGAAGTTTAAATCTTCAAAATCCCCCAAAATTCAATATACATAAAATTAATATATAAAATATTTTATAACTAGCCTCTACACATCAGCGTGTGCAAGTACTCTATATGGAAAATCCTTGATATTTTGCATAGCTTCTTTACTGCTGCCAGCACAGCCCCAATCTGCCTGTTCTTATTTGCTGAGGACTGAACCAATAGGAATGTGGGGGGATGGGAGGAAGGTTGGGTTGCTGCTGTTACTTCAATGTCATTTCTATTCTTTGGATTGGAGCTTATGTACATTTGAAATCCATTGGTTTTTCAGAAAACTATGGAAAAGGGAATTTGTCAGAGTAGTTGAAGCTTTTCTGACTAACATCAAAAAAGGCCTTCTTTGGCTTACTGAGCTGCACCTTTGCTGGTATCACTTTAGGACAGCAGCAGAGTGTAATCAGGCAGTAAGGATCTGTCTGATTTGGCTTAAATACTGCTGCACATTTTTTAGAAAAGATCCAGGCTATTGGAGAACCGTTTTGGAATGCAGTGAAAGAAGAAACTTCTAGAAAAGAACAAACAAGAAAGTCAAGGGGCTCTACAGTGATCTCTAGTGTTTCAACCTATACTCTGCAGCCATTTCTTCACTATACAATGCGCAAAGTCCATGACAGTTTTATAAACAAAAGAGACTGTGACAATGTATTTTTTAGAAGCTGTCATTATGGTCTTGTAGATGTTTACTACATTTTTGATATCCTTTTAATGGCATCTATTACCTCCTTGTTACTCCACAGACAGCAATGGAAGTTGTTGTGACAGAGGAGAAGAAGATTTTCCGTGCTAGGAAGACTATGAAGATCAGTGATCGACAGCAACTTGAGAGTCTTCACAGCACTTTGTTGACCACATCTCCAAGTTTGGCCGACACATCTCCACCACCTCTAATGAATGGCACGCACAAAGAGGATGGACAAAAAGTGGGGGAAAAAGAGCAAAATAACGTTTCGGACTCAAACTCCCCTCGCACTACATCCCCTGCTTCTCAGATATCTCTAAGCTCTCCTGCTCCTTTCCTGTCCCTAAATCTGTCCCCATCCCCTGTCCCTTCGCAAAGCCCAAAATCAAAGGATGAAACTTCTCCAACATCGCCATTCCATTCTTTAAACTTTGAACTTAAAAAGATGCAGGGGGAGGAAGGGGAGCAGGAGGATAAGAAGAAAAGTTCTTCATCATCCCCAACAAATGAGTCGGTTACACCAGCATCAACAGAGGCCAAGGAAAAACAGGAAAAAAATACAGAGGTGAACCCAGAGATGGGAAAGAAAGAGGTAAATATTTTTCAATGAAATGTGATATTAAATTGAAATGATGATAGATTGAGAGTCCAAAAACCTTTCAGTTAATGCTTCAATTATTTTTTTCCTCAGGGGGAACACACTATAGCAAAGGACCCAGCTGTGGAATTAACAGAATATAATAACAGTTTGGTTCCTTGTTCTGTGCCACCTGTAGTATCTGACTACACAGAACCAATGGATACAGATAATGACACTGCTAAAGACAAGGACCCTGAGGCCTCCACAGCCAAAACAAAAGACAAAAAGCCTTCTTTCCCCAAATCTCCCCCTTCTGATTCCACTCAGACTTGTCCTCTCTCATCTCATCCTTCATCCTCTTCTTGTGTGGACTCAAAACAAGAAAAGGAAAATAAAGAGGATATGAGGAAAGGGTCACTAAATGAGGCAAAGATGAAGCCGGACTCTGTGAAAGTAGACACCAAAACAGAAAAAATGGAAGTTAGTCAAACCACAAAGCCATCTCGGCCATCATCTACTCCACCATCTGATACAGGTATGAGAGATTTGACATGGATATCAGATAGCTTTAATATAATTACTATATATTGATAATGCTCAAAAGAAATACAAATGACACCCAAAACAATATTATTTGATATATTCAGTATTTCTAAGGCTATGGAAACTTGGCTACTAAGGTTATTCTCTGCAACTGTATGCTGTATTACATGTTGCACGGTACATATTTTAAAGTCGTACTCAGTTATTTAGTATTGAATGTTGGATAATTATTGAGTGAAAGGGAGGTAAATATCAATGGCAGGCACAAAAAACATCCATTTGACCCTAGTGTGGTTGAATACCACTGGATCCTGCATTTTCCATTTCACGAGTAAACTTTTTTTAGACTCTCCCAACTAGTTGAACTACAATCAGTTTTTCAAAATGGGTTTTTTATAATTAATGCATTGTGTCCAAGCGGTAGTACCATGGGGATGTCGGTAAAATATATTATTTTTTTAAGTGTATACATCAGCGATCTTCAGGGGATATGTCAACTGAGTTCCCTAGTTCAGATATTTTTGTCAGACTTGAGAATATTCAACCTGTTACAAACTGCTGTAAAATACTCCCTGTCCTCTATTTGATTTTGACATAATAAATCAAATTCTACTTTAAGATGCTACAGTGGAGGCACATAATTTGCAAGTATGTAAATTTAATTAAACAAATCATAAGTAAGATGAAAACAAGTGGAAAATTACCTCTGATGTTGCTTTTTATTGTAAAAGGGGCTAAACATCAACATTTCTAAATACAGACCAGAGCCAAGGAACCAGAAGTTATAAAGCTGAATGTCAAGGCCCAGGCAATTTATCATGATCTCATTCAGTGGAAAGTTCAACTGTACAGGGATGGCTGGAAATCGTATGCAGTTCTGCTTACAGGTTTCACAAGACAACAATGAAATTATAAAAAATATAGTAGGACACAAACTCAAAACACGTAGCTGTACACATGAAATCTTGATATTGTTTTCTAAAGCTGGGGATACACCACACAACTGTAGAGACAGGATTTTCTATAGGCTTTAAAAACGTGCTAAGTCCGTCCTAGTCTTTACCTGTCATCACTGGTTGTCGGTAGTTGTAAGTGTATTGGGAATACGGGTTCAAATTGGCGAGTGTGTGAAAACGATACCGACATGAGTTGGAGTGAATCCAACATGTTTCAACGGGTAGTGTACATTGGTCACTAACCCAGTCTGGGAATGCGTACTGTTAATTGCCAGGATATTCTTTGTCTTTTTTTCTTAAAAAATGTACGTTTACTCTCTCAAGCGTTTTGATCAGAGTTTGGTACATTCAGTTGGCTTCATTTGGTGACAAGTTATGTTCTCTTGTGATCCTCAAGCCGGCACAGACATTAAATGTGTGATATGTTTTAAGTCGTCAAGAAAGAAATGTGCTGAAGCCAGTCGACTAGTGTGTACTCCCAGTCTTCTCATAATATGCAAGGTTTTAGACGTAGGTAGTGAATCCCCACCTTTAGCAATCAAATATTGAGACTGAACTGAAACAAAGAATTGCCTAAAAGCATAGCATGAGTAAACTATCTTGGCTATGAATGTCAAATATTCATTGCTAGTTGTTTTTTGTGTTTCTTGAGGAATGCAAGATGACAAGGTATCCATCCCAGGACTGAAACGGACCTTATCAGAGGGTTATGAGAAAGAAGAACAAACCATAAAAAGAGACTTGAAGAGGCCCAAGGTGGATAGAGAAGAGTTAGAGGCACAACTAGAGCTTAAAATTACTGCAAAGGCTGGCAGACACCATAAGCTTGAAAAGGTTTGTATGCAGCTCTCCTGCTGTCCCACATTTTATTATCTCTAACCTTGTTTATATGACAAAAGATACTGAACATTTCATTGCTTGATTTTTCTTCTATTTGCAGATTGTGCAACAGCTAGTGGATGAGCGGTTGAGGGCTCTGCAGGCGACCATTTTTGACAAACATTTCAAAGAGCTGAAGGACAGAGTAGACAAGATTGAATGCGCCGCTAAGCACCAAACTGCCATTAACACACTCCAAGTGAGTAGATGGAAACTAAATAATGTTTTTTTTAACATGTTTTTTAAAAAATATTTTAACATGTCCAAGTCCACCTCTCTCTGTCTTTCTCTATCGTTTGTCCAGGCAAAAATAGCCCGACTGGCAAAAAAGTTTGGGGAAGCCAATCAGGCATCAGAAAACAAAAAGAAACATGAGGTGAGACATTGTTTTCATTTTGTTGGATGGTAAAATTTGCACATTGTGTGTATGTGATTTGTCTGAAGATATTCTAACTGTATGCTGTCTGATGTCCTCAGGGTATCACTGCTGCAGCTGCCAAAACAGCAATGGTTGTAAACAGCCCACAGGTTCAACGGTAAGTCTATCCATACCAAAAACTATTTTAACTATTTAAAATGTCCTTGTCATTCATACCATAATTGCTTACTCATGAATTTAGCAACAAGGTTCTTAGGGCTTTTGAGAAGTTTTATCACTACACTGTAGGCTCACCAGGCTTTACCAGATTATTTCATCATGTGACAGAATCTTGGAATTTTTCCAAATTCCCTTCATAAATGTATTTATGTACTGTAGAATATTTTGTGGCCACAAATTGGCCCTTGTATGAACGTGACAATACCGGACTGAAGCCAGTATTACACACAAAGCCGTTCACAGCGTGTATGTTGACATTGTCCCAGGTTGCTATCTGTAATACCCAGAAACTTATTCCAAAACCAATGGACAGAATAAAGAATCCCTACATCCTCCAAATCCTTACTTTTTATGGAAACAAAGATTTCATGCTCCTTCATCGGTTTTTCATGATCAGCTTTTGTAAACTCTTAACTTCACTCGAAATATTTCTTCAGACTGGTTTGGAGTAAACAAACACATGTGCCAGTCTGTTTTTTTGCACCAGCAAAGTAACTCTGCGTAGGTCCAGGTCCTGAGTCTTGTGACGTTCTACAATGTGAAGCCTGAACGTGTCCTCAGGCAGTGCAGAGTGTAGTTAAAACTGCACCTCTCCTTCCAACAGCGTGCTGCGTCGACAGACAGTAGAGCCGCAGCCTGAAGTGCCCAGAGAGAGAGTAGCGCCCTCTGTTGGTAAGACCCCTGCACTCTCTATCCTGAAGGAGAAAGAAGAAGAGGAAATGGAGGAGGAAGAAGATAGGTCACGTCATATTGCCATGGCAAAAAAGCTAGCAGAATTCAGTGAAGGGAACTGCAGAGCAGACATTAACCTCCGCAAAATCACTTCCCACTTGGAGAAAGTGCTGTATCACAACTGCAAGAGAAGCTCAGGAATTCCCAGACCTGACCGCTATGCATCCTACATATTCCGCTACTTGGTCCCATATGATGTTTACTGTGACTGGGTCGCAAAGGTCAATTATGTTGGATTATTGGGCAAAGAGGCTCTGCCCACGAACTTGAGGAGGGCAATGAGGATGTACATTGAGCGTCGGTTCCCTATACTTTCTTGTGACAGCTGGAGAGAGATTCGTGATTCTATCAATGAAATACTACGTGTGAAGAGAAGACCTGAATTTTTTCGAGAATATGATGAAAGAACTGCTGTGTCATTTTGACAGTTTTGTTGCAGGAACAGAAGCATACTGGGACAATTGTCAATAAGCATCACTGAAGTTATTAAAAAAAAAATTTGTCTCAATTTTACTTTCATTGCACTTAAATTTGCATCAGTGCTCAAAAATAATTGCATATTGAAAAGAAAAGAAATTCATTTGGTGAGTTGTATATGGATAGTTGTGGAAACGGCACCACATCCTTGCATACTGATGAAAGCTTTAATGAATTCTCTGATGTGTACTTCAATAATGAGGTGTAATCTTGCCACAGATTTTTCAAAGATGACTGCAAGAAAGTGAATAAAATGAAATTTTACTTTAATAACACGTAAAGTCGTCTTCCAATTGTGGCCATATACAGGTTTAAGTATAAGAAATTTTTCTAAACAGGCCAGTCTGGACTCCCATGGAAGCAAAGCAGATTCCAACAACTGTTTCGTCAGGTACAGCTGGTGAGTAACAGGATTTCCTTTCTACTGGATGTTGTGTTGGTCATTTCCTTTCAATCGAATAACCAGAAGCGCCATGGTAAGCAATGTTGCCTCCCTGCATCAAAGGTGACAATTTTGAATCTTAGTTGTGGTTCTTTTAATTTCTTTCATATGTGAATGCTGTAGTTTTTTTCAAGAGTGCAAAAAAACACACAAAAATCAAATTCAACAATGAATTGATGCTACTAGCACTTATTGTATGTAGCCATGTGGTATATACAGGAGTAATATGGTCCTTCCCTTTGCTGTAAATACTCATGAGCATATAAAATATGCGGCTGAAAACACTTTCCTTCACTGTTTACTCTGGCTTCAAAAATGCTTTCCAAAATATTTCCAAGATCTTTGGAAGTATTTACCAAATGTAAAATAAATTTTAAATATAGACCCACTAGCTATACGTGTGAAAAGTGAGGAAAGGAAAGTTAAAACATCCTAACAGTAAAATTAAAGTTAGGAGACCTTAAGATTTTAGGAAATTAGGATGCTTGTTTAATTTTCCTATGTAAGTTAGAATGGGATCATCAACATTTTAATCTTTAATAAGTTTTATCCTAAATCAGAGCCTAATCTTAGTTAAGAAAGAATTAAGATAGAAGTGGTAAGTTGCAAAGTAATCTGTGATGCGACCCCAGATGAGTAAAGAAAAACAAAATACTGTTATGTTGAAAATCTCAGTGACACCTCTTATCATATTTAAAAATGAACAATTTCACAAAAATATTTTCCTCAGGAAATCCAGTCCTGCCAGCCCTGCCATCCCCCACCACAGCTCCAGTCCAAACACCCACTTCTACTGCTATGGTTACACAGGCCCCCATCCTCCAGCTCATCACCTCGACCTCTAATGCTGCCTCCACCTTGGCCACTGGCATTACCACTCAGAGTCCCATGGGAACCCTGCTGCTAAAGACGGCCCACGGGAGCAGCATGATGACTACAGGCCAGCCGTTGCTCATCCAGCTGCCTTTATCAGTGGCTAATGGTCAGGCAGGAGCACTGGTCAACATCCCTGTTTCCACTTTGTCTGCTGCAAACTCACTCAACAAGGCCAAAACCACATCATCCACTGCCACTTTTATACTCAAGCCTGCTTCCGCCATCACCACGGCACCAGCCACTGCCCCAGCAGCTGCCACTGTCCCCACCCTCCAGGCCTCCACTGGCCAGATGTCTGTTGCACGTGCTGTTTACCAGGGGGGTACTGGGGGAATAACTACACCAAATGCCGGGGTATCTGTGACCACAGCCAGGACACCAGCCCAGGCAGTATCTGTAGCCGGAGCTTTGTCTTCAGTCTCTTCACCTGCAGCTTCTGGACCAGCAGCAACAGGTTCCGCTGCTCCGGGACCACCGCAAGGGACGTCTCTGACATCAAAAACAGGTACGTTTTTATAAGAAATTATTTTGTAGGAAAATTGTCTCAGCTAGTCACTAGGTTGTCCAACTCAGGTTAGTAATTGTTTGAAACAAAAAGACATTACAATAAAAGATTGTTAATCTGGAACCAGTTTACACCCCTCTGTGAGTTATCTTTCAAACATTTTTGTTTCTCTTTCTCAGACAACCAAGCTGCAGGATCCACTTCCTCCAAAGCAGCTGCTCCAGCAGCATGCCCCAAAGGCTCTGTCATAGATCTCACTGATGACGATGATGATGTTCAAGGTAAGGTTAAAATGCACTTCCTGACCTGACCCATTTCATGATGTGTCTCCAGACCATAAACATATACTCCATTGAAGAGCAGCCTTGAGTCTAATTGTATCGTCCTGTATGATCAGTGACAGGAGTGAAGAAGGCCACTGCCGCAGCTTCCTCACCAAGCCAGCGTCCTCACCAAGTTGTCAGCGTCACCAACAGTAAGTTCACCATATTTTATTAAGGGGATTAAAAGATGTTTTGGGCATGCTTGTGATATTTTGACCAAAATATAAACCAGTTCTCTATACTTATTTCTGGCTGTTGTTTACTGTCATGATTAAAAAGATCTTCTCTAATTCTTAATAAGAGGAATGTAGATGAAGCACTATTGTGTTTTAGCACTTGAATTATATGCAGTATGTGTAAGGGAGTAATGTGCTGTCCCCAGGTACGGGAGCAAGGTCAACCCCACAGAACAATCAGAACTCTTCAAGTAATCCTCAGTTGACAGTCCACCACCGCCCCCCACTGGTAAAGATTTTGACATGCAGTCTAAATATTTTACACAACTGTAGTTTTGTAATTTTATCCATTAATATGGGGGTAGTTGGTATTTGCATATGATATGTATTGTGAAATCCATCTGTCTATTGCTGGCAGGCTGCTTTTAAGTTAATTTGTTTCATTTTATTTGTATACCAAACAGAACTTTGACTGTTAAAGGTTCAATTCACAGCTTGTTTTGAGGTCAAATTTTCTAGACCGACATTTTATATGATTCATACCTGGGAGCATTTTAAATTATCCAAGAAGAAGTGTTCATATTTAACCCTTCTTGCTGGAGGAATAACTCATGACAAATGTTTTATCATTTATAGGACTCCCCATTGAAATCCCGCACTCCCATAACCACTAATACCCAAACCCGGGCCTCCAGCGTGACATTGCCCCCTCTTCCAAGTGCACCTGCACCTCAACGCTTATCTCCAGAGGCTGAGCGAACGTCACCCCCTCAGCAACCTCAGCTGAAACTAGTGCCAAGTCAGACCGGTATAGTGCTGTCATGGTGTGTGGCAGAGACTGATCGGACATGTGCAGCTGTAGACAACTATCATCTGTATGCCTTCCATCAAGACAACTCTAACAGTAATGCAGCACAGCAGCACTGGAAGAAGATCGGAGAGGTGAAGGCCCTTCCTCTGCCTATGGCTTGTACCCTTACCCAGTTCCAGGCTGGTTCCACCTATTATTTTGCGGTTCGAGCCAAAGACATCTATGGGCGCTTTGGCGCCTTCTGTGAACCTCAGTGCACCAACGTCATCAATTCCAGTTCAAACTGAAGGGTTTAATAATAGAAACTCTTCATTTGGCAGTGCATGAGTTCCTTCGCTTCTCTTTGAGATAGGAACTCATGAATTGTGCATTGAGCATTTAGAGTATGTGTAAATAGTCCTCTGCATAACAACTGCACTTCTGAATGATTTGGAGAACTGAAGCAGCAAATGGTTTTATCTCATTAATGTGTGTATTGTATTTTTTGTGGCTTGTACAAAAATGAATTACTTTGCCCTCTGTACCAAGTCAAATATTTATGATGTTCACTCTTGTTACTCTGACCCGGATATCTTTTGCTTTATTTGCAAAAACATGATAGGATTGTTTGTGTAAAGTCGGAAATGCACAGAACTGTATATGTGGTACAACCTGAATGATAACTTTTGTAAATTCTGTCTGGCAACCAGACTTCTACAAACATAATAAAAGTTTTTATTAAACTCTTTAGATTGTTTGTCTTCTGTTTTTCAGTTCATAACTTCTGATTGTAATCGCAGACAGCACAAATATAGCACCTGGAATACAACAACTCCCTGAAAAGTTATTGGCATTTTAACAATAAGATAACGTAGTTAATGAAAGTCCCTTTTTTTTTTTTTACCAGTTTAAATAGGGAGCCACACTGACTCCAGGTAAGAGGTCTTATCTGCTGCTGCTTTATTTTCCTTCAGAAACTTCACAGCTGGTGTAGCTACACAGAGTTGTATGGCAACATTTAGCCACCAGGACAAAATTACCAGCAAACAATGCATTACTTTTACTTTTTTATTTCATAAATTGAAGCAAAAACGGAAAACAGTTGTGGCATGTGCAAAAGTCTAAGCACCCTAAATGTTCCCAGGTCTCAGATCCTTTTTATAAACTCAGACCTTAATTAGCTTAGCGTTTCATGTCAACAGGTGTCATTCAAAACGTTTAAATAGTCTTCAAACTTTGTGCAAACGCTCAGTAACCATGGGTTCCTCTAAACAGCTGTTTAAGACTCTGAAAATGAAAGGTGTTGATGCCCACCTTGCAGGAGAAGGCTACAAGAAGATAGAGAAGCATTTTTTAATCTCAAGCTTACACTGGTCAAAATGGCAAATCACAACCCTCATTTGTCTGAAACTGTTGGAAGATTTAACAAAGTCAGGACTGGCAGCGCACCAGTTCACTGTGCACCAATACTTGCACAGTAATACCTTCCTTGAAGAGTCTGCGGGAGAAAATCTTAACTGTGTCCTCGTCATAAAATCCAACATCAAAAGTATGCAATGGAATATCTGCAGAAGCCAGACGTGTTTTGGAAATAAAAATGCTGAGGACCGATGAAGTTCAAATAGATCTCTTTGGCCACAATAAACAATTTTATGTTTTTGAGAAAAAAGGAGCAGCATTTCATGAAAATAATACCTTGTCAGCTGTTAAGCCTGGGGATGGATCTATCATGCTTTTGAGTTGTTTTGTAGTCAGTGACACAGGAAACATTGCACAGGTAGAAGCAAGAATAGATTCCACTAAATGCAGGCACATTCTGGAAGCAAACATCACGCAGTCTGTGAAAAAGGGTGAAGCTTAAAGGAGGATGGATTCTACAACAGGATAAAGATCCAAAACTTATTTCAAAATGGACGACCACAAGAAATGCAAGCTGAAGGTTTGGGGATGGCCCCTCACAGTCCCCAGATTTAATATCATCAAAAATCTGTGGGTAACTCTTAAAAGAGCTGTGCATACAAGACCACCTAAGAATATTACAGAACTAGAGGTCTTTTGCAAGGAAGAATGAGAGAAAATCCCAAATACCAGAACTGAAAGACTTTTAGCTGGCTACAAAAAGTACATGCAAGCTGTGATATCTGCCAAAGGGGTCTTAATAAATACTAAATGTGAAAGGTCCTATACTTTTGCACATGCCACAACTGTGTTTTATATTTTTATTTTTGGTTCAGTTTATGAAATAAAAAGTAACTATGCATTAATATTTGTGTGAGGGCCCATTAGTGTCAAGTGTCTGTCTGTTAGGGTCATTTGGTGTTTCCTGTTTTACTTAGAAGTTTTGTTTGTGTCTTGTCCCTCAGGTGTGTGTGAACACTTCTCCTCCCTAATGTGTCTCACCTATGTCTAATTGTCTACCTCTCCCTTGTGTATTTAACCCCTGTTCCTTTCCTCCTGTGCCAGATTGTCTTGTCTTCTTAGGGAGCAGCCAGCGTATCTTCTTTGTGAGGTCCTTGTGTTTTGATCATTGTACTGAGTTTGCCTATTCCTTAACTGTGCCTTTGCTGTCTAGTTTGATTTCCCGGTTTAGACCTTATTTAAGTGAAGCGACGTTGACTCAGAAATCTCCCTGTGTGTCTCTGCATTATTGGATCATAAATATGCTCGTTTTCAAGGGTGGCCAAACATTGGCATACAACTGTATCAGGAAGCCAGTGACTCAGTGAACCACATTACTAGTGATATATAAAGTTGCCTTTTCAGGTGTGTGGACAAATGAGCAAACAGTAACGTGAAATTCATAATTTATAATGCAGAAACGGCATTGAACATAAAGGCAACACTTGCTTTTGATCCAATGAAATCGTAGGTCCAAGACTTTCTCTATACACTTTACAAATTTTGTTCATGTTTTTTAAATGTTAAGTTAGCAATGCTTCTTTGCCAAGATAATTCATCTGGCTGACTGTTGTGGCACATTAGGATGTTGGTTAATCAAATCAAATCAAATTTCATTTTTATAGCCCAAAATCCCAATTTACACATTATTTCACTGGGCTTTGACAAACTATACAAATGTGACACCCTCTGCCCTTAGACCCTCGAACCGGGTGAGGAAAAACTTAAAAAACCCTAAACAGGGGAAATAAGAAACCTCAGGAAGAACCACAGAGGAGGGATCCTTCTTCCTAGGACGGACAGACGTGCAATAGATGTCACTTGTACAGAACACAAAAACATGACAATAAGCTTATTAAGAATGTTTGAGTTCAAATGAGTCTATAAATCCAGATATAATATGGGTAGTATGTTGTACACTATGTTGGTCCAGAAGTCATTGTAGTCCATTGGCTAGGCAGGGCAATCCAGTGAAGTATCCTAGTCACAGGATCTCCTGTCCTAATTTGAGCAGTAGGTGTCAGGCACGACCACAACAGCAGCTCCCACCACGATGTATTCAATTGGTCCAGGAGTCTTTATACTCCATGTATCACGATTGCTGATGTGGTCACTGAGTCCAAGAGTATGTCGAATCTATAAATCCAGGGATATGTGAAGTGTAGTGATTGAGAAGCAGGTGTAGTCTATTGGTCCAGAAGTCATTGTGATCTGTGGATCCCGATTTGCACTTGGAAATCCAGCCTAGGATCCAAGTCACAGGATCTCCTGTCCTAATGTGGGCTGTAGGCATCAGGCAGGACCACAGCAGCAGCTCCCATCACGACCTAAAAAGACCTGCAGGACGATAAAGCACGACGACTCCGGGGAAGAAGTAAAGTTAGTGTAAGGATATGGATATTCAGAGGAGCAGATCGAGTCTGAGTCAGAGGGGGCAGACAAGTGAACTCACTGACTACATCAGCAACATTCAGGTCATGAAACATGGACTATAACAACTCCTGGACCAATTGAGTACATCGTGGTGGGAGCTGCTGTTGTTGCATATTAACGCGAGGGACGCCGACATGCTGTTAGTTACTTTACTGAGCCATGCCTTTGCATTGAACAATGCGTATGCGCGCTACACCTTGAACTTACCTGTGTCCACGTAGATCCACAAAACATAAATCCTAAAGCTTAAATAAACATAGTTAGCATTCAACAAATATGTGGTAAATCAATACACCACATTATTCCCCCTTTTAACTGAAAATAACAGTCAACTAAAATAGTTTCACAAAAACAAGTTTATATATCCATGGGGATTAACCAGAGAAATATCAACATTAGTTTCTCTTTTTCTGTTAGTGAACAACAATTGTCAGGTGTCACATTACAGCAAATGGCTTCAGATAAACTCAAATAACATTTTGGTATTATTATTCCCTTGTAACCTCATACAGTACGAGTGCTCATGCATAATAGCAACAAGCATGTGTATAATCACGTACACCATGTATATATACAGTCTCATTGCATAAATCTCTTGGGGGGGGTTTACACACTCGTGTTGAGCGCCTCAGAGCCACGGGTTCTGGTTCCAGTAGCTCTGATGACTGCACAGTGGAATCAACAATGTTCTGAGAACTGCTATAGTCCTTACCATCCTTCTGTTCTACCTGAGAGTCAGTTATCACTGTGTCAGGTTCAGCTGTAGCACAAGCTCACAGGTGGTCTCCATGGCATCTGTGTACTGTGTCAGAATCCCTTTTGTCTGACCTCATATGACACAGGGCCAGTCTGTCTCACCACCAAACCTGGAATCCCCTTGTGGTCTCCTCCCACAGTGCTACGCTGATACGCAGCGTCGTCCACACTGAATGATTGGTCTGCAGCACTGCGGTCATGGTGGTCCCTTTGTTTCTCACAGGTGGTCTCCATGGCATCTGTGTACTGTGTCAGAATCCCTTTTGTCTGACCTCATATGACACAGGGCCAGTCTGTCTCACCACCAAACCTGGAATCCCCTTGTGGTCTCCTCCCACAGTGCTACGCTGATACGCAGCGTCGTCCACACTGAATGATTGGTCTGCAGCACTGCGGTCATGGTGGTCCCTTTGTTTATATTGCTTTTTGCGTACTGTCTCTTTGGTGCAAGGCTTCAGGATATCCAGCCTTGTGCGGACGTGTCTGTGTAAAAACAGATCAGCAGGAGACTGTCCAGCTGTGCAGTTACATGTGGTCCGATACTGCAACAAGAACAGGGACAGCTTGTCATCGATGTTCATGGTAGTGTTGGCAAGTTTTTTCATACCTGCCTTGAATGTCCTAACATATCTCTCGGCCAGACCATTTGTTGCCGGATGTCCTGGGGCACTTGTTGTGTGCAGAATCCCATTCTGCTTGACAAAGGTCTGGAATTCCTCAGAAGTGAAAGTGGTGGCATTGTCTGTTACAATTTGCTCAGGAAATCCACAGGCGGCAAACAGTCTCCTTAGCCTTGTAACAGTAGCCTGCGAAGTTATCTGTGATTTCCTTTAACACAGCTTTTCTCATTTTTGAGGGTATGATGACTCTGGTCCCCCATAGGACACAGCCTTGCTCTGTGGTTAAGTCATTTCTCTTTGTGAAAAATGCTTTCAAATTTTCCTCTACCTGGTTTAGCCAGCCTTCCATGACATACTTGTAGACTCGGGCTAGCTCACTGTCATCTGGGCAAATTGTGTGGCTTTGAGCAGTGCCTCTCGTAGATGCTCTGCAAGCAAAGAATGGATAGTAGCCAATGCTACTGTAGTTCCTGTGTCGCTGGTCTCAGGTAAAGGGCAATAGGAGAGTCCATCAGCGTTGCTGTGCTCTTCTGACTTGCAGTAAACAATGTTGTAGTCATAAGCTGACAATATAATTGCCCACCGCTGAATGCGTGCGGCAGCCAATGTAGGCAGACTTTTGTGCTCGCTGAAAACTGTCAATAGGGGGCGACGGTCAGTGACAAAAGTAAAGTGTCTACCCCAAAAATACTGGTGGAATTTCTTTACACCATAAATCAGTCCAAGAGCTTCCTTCTCTATCTGCAAAAATTTTTTCTCCGCTGGAGACAACGTTCAGGAAGCATAAGCAATTGGTCTCTCCTCTCCATTATGCATGGTGTATTGGCTCACTGCTCCAATGCCATATGCAGAGGCATCACATGCCAAGGTGAGTGGCAGATTGGGGTCATAGTGTGCTAAAACCTGGTCGCTCGTCAGCAGGTCCCTGCACTTCACCAAGGCAGACTGCTCTGCCTCAGTCCATTTCCAAGTTACATTTCCTCTAAGCAGTCTATACAGTGGTGCCAAGACTGTGCTCTGCTGTGGCAAGAATCTCCCATAATAATTTAGAAGTCCCAAGAAGGCCTGGAGCTCCTTAACATTAGTAGGAGCAGGAGTCTCCTGTATTGCTCTCACTTTATCCTCTGAAGGATGAATGCCGTGCTCATCCAGTATGTGGTACTCTAGTTGAGTTTTGCCAAACTCACACTTTGAGCATTTCACTCATAGTCCATTGTGAGCTGATCCCAAAAGGAAGTCTGTTATACACAAACAGTACAAACAACACACTGTGGGTGTTGATGGTAGTGTATTTCTTGGAGTCCTCGTCTAGCAAAACTTGCTGATAAGCTGCTGCTAGGTCAATCTTAGTGAACCGTCAAACAAGGTAAGGGGTAGCTGTCTGTTTCAAGTGCCTGGTTTACTGACACCTCATAGTCACCACACAGGCGAAGTGCCTGATCTTTCTTCTCCACTGGAACTATAGGTGCTGCCCATTCATTATGCTTAACTGGGGATATAATGTTAGATTCCTCCAGCCTTTTGAGCTCTTTCTCTACTCTCTCTTTCATGGCAAATGGGAGGGGTCTGTGTTTGCAAAATTTGGGAGGCACATCGGGTTTGACTACAATAGAGGCTTTAATGTCCTTGAGTGTCCCTAACTCCTCATTAAAAACCTCTGAGTATTTCCTGAGCATCTCACCAAGTGAGCTACATTTTATTTCACCCAGATACTTGATCTCTGCCCAGTTTAGTCTGAGCTTCCTTAGCCAGTCTCTACCACATAATGTTGGTCCACAGCCCTTGACAACTAGAAGTGGCAAAACTATTTTTTTTGAAGGTTCCTTTGCTGTGTCTTTTCTTCACTCGTCCTGCCATTGTTGTTAGCCAGTACGTCTTTCTAGTTACCTTGTTGTCTCTATATACTGTGAAGTCCTTTAAAGTGCTCTTGGTACAGAACATGAAAATATAATTTTGCCCCCCCAAGCTCATCGCGAAATGTTGAGATGTTGGAATCGACACCTATTTGATTGGATTCTCAACTTCATGAATGCTAAAGATCCTTTTTCAACCTAATCAGCTCCTTTGCTAGTTTGGGGCAAGTGTTTACTCAAGAATGAGTTCTGTCCATGTCAACAGCTATTGAACTTGTTCTTGGCCAGGAAAACTGGCACCAACACTTTCATGTTTGGATGCTAATTGTAACAGTTGGACTGGACCTTTAAGGGACATTCGTCGCACATTTTTGAGTGCCTTTTCTGGATCAACCAGCTACACGTGTGACGTGTGGAGTCTGGACCCACAAGCGGACACAGGAAGCTCAGGGGTTAAAGTACAAAATAAAATTTATTTAACAGAAACAAGAATCAAAACCGAACAAGGTAACAAAGAACACCAGGGCTGGACACGGCTGTGGTGGCTGAGCTCTCCAGTTCCGGCAGGGCTGGAACAACAAAACAATGATTAACAAAAGGCGCTGGAAACTCCAGGAAGGTGCTAGACAATGTACAAACAAAAGATCGCTAGCAACGCTAGGAAGGCTGAGCAAAGTATTGAACAGAAAATCTCTAGTAACACTGGGAACCACAGGATCAAAGTAGCAACAAAAAGTCACGAGAGCAGAATGAGGAGACTCGGACTCGAACCTGGAAACAGAGAGTTCAAAGGTATCAGGACGTAGGGAGCGGTCGAGGTTTACCGTGCTGGGAACAAGACGTTTTGGCGACGAGCAGATCAGGATCTGTGTCTTAAACACCGCCTCTGATGAGGAATCAACATCTGCGGGTAATCAGCTCTGCACACCTGCACCGCTTCATGTCCTGAAATTAAGTAAAACAAAACCACAACACCGGAGACAGAACGAAACACAACTACCAAAATAAAAGCAGAGAGCGGAACCATGAAAACACGACCTCAAAAAGTGTTACATAATGTAGTCATATAAGTTCTAGTGATGTTGGGAAGTTGGCAATGTACTGTTACGTGTTAGCATGGCAGCAAATGCAGGCACGGAGAGTCATTGGGATAAGTTTCAATCCTTTATCTGAAACCCATTCAAAATAAATGAACAAATAAATTTCGCCTAGGTCTTAAAGAAAAAGGTTCACATTCAAACCACCCCAACACATGGTAACATTACCACAATAGCCTGATGATGCATCTCACTGTCCTTTAGGCATGACCATCACGATTAGCCTACCACAAAGGCGCGCACGTAGTGTCTAAGTCACTGTCCCAAATGTTCGACGGTGTGAAAGTCATGGAAAATATCCATACGAGTAGGCATCCATTCCCGAGAAAGTCCACGAGATTGGCGGTGCTTCAGACGAGGTGGAGTTGGACCAATATAGCCGCTAGGTTGTCTGTTTCAGCAAACTCAGGCTACAGGAACTGTCATGAGGCATGCTA
>KV751317.1:22211344-22230699 GCA_001698575.1 Mola mola | reverse complement strand
GTTTAGAAAACAACAGCCTCGTCTGCGGTCGTCTGGCTAAGCATCGTGTGAGTCCTTAAGGTCACAAGAGCCCGGGTGTACCAATTATACCAGCGTTCATTATGATACGGAAGAAAAAACGGAACGGAAGAAACGGAAGAACGTAGTTATCCCATATGTGGCAGGTCTATCAGAAAAATTCAGAAGAATCTTCCAAAAACACAAAATTCCAGTCAATTTCAAACCGGGCCAGACCTTAAGACAGCGACTGGTCCACCCCAAGGATAAAACACCCAGGCATAAGCTAAGTAATGTTGTGTGTGCCGTTCAATGCACAGAGGAGTGTTCTGACCTTTATATAGGGGAAACCAAACAGCCCCTCCACAGACGCATGGCACAACACAGGAGAGCCACCTCATCGGGACAGGACTCAGCTGTACATCTGCATCTTAAGGAGAAAGGTCACTCCTTTGAGGACTCCAATGTCCACGTTCTGGACAGAGAAGACAGATGGTTTGAAAGAGGAGTAAAAGAGGCCATCTATGTCCACTTGGAGAAACCTTCTCTAAACAGGGGTGGTGGACTAAGACACCATTTGTCTGCAACCTATGATGCTGTCCTGGGAGCCTTCCCCAGGCGGTTTTAACCCTCATACACACCTGGGGCCATGTGATCCCAAGGTGTCACATGAAACCAGGGGTGAGGGGCAAACACTCTCGAGTGATTCACACCCGGGCTCATGTGACCTTAACGACTCACATGATGCCTAG
This sequence comes from Mola mola, assembly GCA_001698575.1. Lineage (NCBI taxonomy): Eukaryota > Metazoa > Chordata > Actinopteri > Tetraodontiformes > Molidae > Mola > Mola mola. Next base: position 22,229,950 of record KV751317.1, on the reverse strand, counting down.
CCAGAGGATCGCCCCCCAGGCTGGTGCGTTCATCCACGTCCTCATTTTGGTGATTGCCTCCACCCATTCTGGGTTAAATATCTGGGTTTCCTGCACTAACCCTCAGAACTGAAAAAGGCTTTTGGATGAGAGGCGAAACGTCTTCAAACAAGATAAGAAGTCCAGTTGATTCCTACTAAACACTACAAAATTGTAATTTGTAAAAATATCAGATGAGGTGGAAATAATGTGTTGGAGCACATCCACAGATGTTTCATGCTGGATGTTAGATAATACAACATTGTGTAATTTGGAAGGACGCATATGGTGCTTCTTGAGTTTGTGGCTTCAAGGATCAGCTTTATGATTTGTTTTGGTCAAATAAGGGCGTCACTAAGCTTTTGTTTCACGAAACACAGAAAGTTGGGATCAGTTCACTGGGCTGTAAATTTAATGACAGCAACCCTGCAAATCACCTTATAATATTATATTCTAGAAATTGGTTCTGAACAATAAGTTGCAGAGAAATCTTTCAAGGAGAATCATTTTTATTTTCAGGTGTTTTCAAGCTGATAAAAAAAATAGTAAACATTAAAATCAATTGCAGCATGTACTTAAATCTTTATGTTTAAATGTATATGCAGGAGCTTATGGCTATGATTTAATTTTGGTCAAGACCAAGAGAGGACAAGGAAACAGAAAGACATGAGGGGAAGAATGTATAGTGAAACAGACAAATTCTTCTTTACCATCATACATTTTTCCTGGTGTGTTTTGTGAAGGAGTCCAGTCCTGACATATGGGATAACAAGGTAGTAGCTTCAACAAGCCTGTCAGAATGCAGAGTTGTGCCAATTCACAAGGGAAAAGAGGGTCTAGAATCTAGACAATATAGTAACCACATAAAGCGAGAGAATGAGGAGGTTGCAGCCTACTTTATTGCTGAGCTTGTTTTCCTTTCAGTAATAGCTCATGAGTTTTACTTTTAAAAGGTCACATTTTAAGTTGGTGAGGGTAAAGATAATGGAGAGAGTAAGAGGCAGTGTGACAACGAGCGCCAGAGAGGAGAAAAAGCAAAATCAACTCAAGAGGGGAATTGACAGATGACATTCGCGAGCACAGAATGATCTTATAGACCAGGGAAAAATGTGCTTGAACTTTTACAGTTAGTTCCATTGCACATGTGAACATTTTTGCAACAGAAAATGTGCAAAAATCCAGCTCTCTGTCACAGTGTCAAAGGAGAGAGTCCAGGTTTTGTCTCTTGCGGCATTGGGGATTAGTTTCTTGGCTGGATTGTCGTTAGCTTTGGATGAATTAATTCATGCTCGTAAATCTAAGCTTTTCTGAATTTGCATCAACCAACTGCAGGATCTGATGTATCTGTCTAATTTTGATGTTGAACCATGACTGAGAGGAGGTGTGAGACAGCTGGTTAGGTCCCTCCCTTTCACAAGTAACAGCTTCAGCAGCGACACTCTCATCGACTCATAATTCACATATGCTACACAGACACTGCACTCGACAGCTCCGAAATCCCTCCACACAATATTTTGTCTTCTCTTTCAACAGTTGGGTATTGGCTAACACTACAGGCTTGAAATGGCAATCTGTGATCTATGTTTCAACGTCATATTTCCCATCAATAAAAAGGGACAGGGAACATGACAGAGAGGGAGTGAAGGGTTAAGGGGTGGCAGACACAGAAAAAGAGATGGGAGACGATCCAGATAAATCGAAATCCAGAGGGAACTTCACTGACAGTGGATGATGGAGGCAGCTTTGCAGACAGATGTACCTGTGCGTATGAAACGAGGTCTAGGCGGGCATGTTGTTGTGGTGCAGTATGTGTTTAGACAGTGAGTTGGGTAGAGGGGTTTATGGGATTCAAGTTCTTGAGTCAGGTGGGCAACATGCCCGTTTTGATCAGTGGACCATGAACACAGTGGCGACAGGGAGGTGTCCTGAAAATATGGGTGTCAAGATGTTGACGCTGAGACATACAGCAGACAGCCAGCTGACTCAATTTTGGATATGTGCCTCATGTTACCAGCTTTATAAATGCTGATTGAGTCATTGAAGGGAATACAGGTGCTGAGCAGCCTGGTGTTTATTTTTTACTCTGAGGTGGATGGAGAGGGAGAGAAGTTATAGCCTCTGAAATACATCTTTCATTCATGTATTTTCAGATCTTCTCAGTGTAAAATATATATGGTTAAGACTTTAATTCTAAAGGTTAAGCAGGCAAAGGACAGAACAGTTCATACAATACATTTCAGCAGCAACAATAGCACCCAGAACACAATATTAAAAAAGGAAAAAACTAATATCACTGCATAAAACAATATGTTAGAAAGAGTGACACAGAATGATTAAAGCAGCAGCTATGGGCTATATTCTAATAATATATTTTAAGATGTTGTTTAAAATGATGTCTGTGAAGGTTCTCAGTCATCCGGGTCATCTTAATCCTGGAGTGTTTAATAGGAAGCAGTTGCTTCCTATTAAACACTCCAAGTTTAAAATGATCCACTTATTTTCAAAAAGTCAAATATTTAAGGGCAGTACCGTTTCATTTTGGGATATAGTGGTTAAAGCAAGAATCCCCATGGTTTTTGTAGCAATGATGGAAGTGGTTAAAGAGGTGGCTGTGAAAAAGAAGCAGACTGTAAGAGAAACGTGTGAGTGAGAGTGAGAGAAGAAAAAAGTTTTAAAAACAATTCTTGAGGATACAGACTTTCAGTGCCGCTTGTGCATAGCAGGTATTATGTCTCACACAGGTTTGCAATGATAGAGTCTTGCAGTTATCAAGACTTATAGAAACAAAAAGCACGAACAGGGCTCAGAACATGTCTCATAACATTTAAACAACAACAGCAACAAAAAAACCCCAAAACAAACAAAAAACATAAAAGGTTTGCAAACATCAGAGGTACAGCACATAATTAGCCATTATTAATCGATATGCAACCTAAACACATTTTTTAGCAAATACAAGCACTAATTGTTTAATTCAAAATTAAATAAATATCCAAATTTGTGCTTACAGATTTAATATTATATAAATAGCCCATTTTTGTCAGACAGAAACTCAACATGCCTCTTGTAGTTCACCTCCTCTATGCCTATTCATATGTGACTGTAAGAGAGGGAGGGGGAGCTAAGAATAGAGAAAAAGGGGGCCCAACACTGTGATGCCGCCTCTTCCCAAGTTGCTCAGCTTCTGGGTGTGCTGTTTGGTTTCTGAAGTGAGCAGGAACCCTGTTTGAGGCTCTGCTTGCAGTGAACACATTACAACATTTAGCTATCACTATGAAAGTCATTTTATTTTCCACTGAGGTCTCAGATGCAGATATGGAGCCAAAGATCTGTCTTTCACGCTGTGCATGATGGATAATTACAAGATGGCACATGCAGAAATTTTATCAGAAAGGGTGACTTTTCATGTCATGCCAAAGGGAGGATTTTTGAAGCTCTTCCTCTGGGCAACAGGAAAGAAGAGAGTGTTTTTTTTAAATAGTTTTTCTGATAAATTGAAGAGAGAGAAAGAGCAAAAGAAAAGCTCTATGGTCTGAGAACAGGGTCAAGGTGCAGAGATAAGAGAAAGCAATGGAGGGTTTGATAACTGAGCGAGATTGAGAAATATTTGATTATTTGATTATACTGTCTTCAAAAGGCACATAAGAAACAGACATCATGACTCACAAGAAATCATGTCATGCAAATGGACTTTCTAAGAGGGTATTATAAGATGACAATTCTGTCTTCAAAGAGGGAGGCGAATGATGAAAGAAAAAATAGGAACACAAAGTAGTGAAATCAGGAGAGGAAGTAGGTCTCTTCTACAGAGTTTACTCAGGGGGAACTCTTGACAGGTATAGATTATGTTGGTGGCTAACTTGTATGAGTAAACTGCCATGCATCACACCATACCACCTGCCTGAATTGAAATTCTTTCCCGTGCCATCTTTTATAATTGGAAAGAAATATGTCAACAATTTTTTTTTTCTTCAGCTCTTGTTTTTTGATGTGTTGATTGACATTGTTGATATTAATGCTATAAGCAGTTGGTATCTCCAGTGGATTCCTTTGCTAACATGCCGACCATCTGTCAGAATGAGTAACTTCTTGTTTCATTAGCCGTCACTTTATTCTGCAGAGGTGAGGAGGAAATTAGCCCTCTACATATCCAGTCTTAAAACATGAACGATCACCACGAACGCAGTGGTTGCGATCAGGTATTTATTCATTTTGCTCTGTCACGAGTTGTGGGGGTGTAATTAGAAAGTGAGTCAACACTTAGTTTGGGCCTCTACTGCTCCTAAGTGGACAGAAATGTCTTGGCTCCTATCACTGAGATTTATTTGTGTTGGAGCATATCTGTGAGATTGGCTCTATGTTCCAGGTTCATGTTGGGTGAATTGTTGAAATGTTTAAAAAGAATAATTTTGATGACATTTATAGTGCTTTTTCAAGCAAAAATGCAAATCATTATATTGGTCTACCTTTTACATTTTGATATTTTAAACAGAATATATGTGATTTTAAAGCTGGACAAAAAAAACAAAAAACAGACACATATACAACTTAAGTAAATTGTTTAATTAATTGAGTGTGAGCACACATGGCTGTTTGTCTCAAAATATCTCAACCAGCGACCTGTCCAGGGTGTACCCCACCTTTGCTCAAATGATGCTGAGATAAGCTACAGCCCCCTGCAACCCTGTATAGAACAAGTGGTGATAATGGATAGATGGATGGATGGTTGTGATGACAATGAATGAAGTGTGAAGAGAGAGGATCAGCTACTATGCAATAAAAATCCAGTCCAGATAAACAACTCTTTGGATTTTCAATTTAATGTGTTATGAGTATACCTTGTAGACATGACAGTTCAATAATCAATGACAGAAAAACCTTTATGCAAGTTAAAGTAGTACTAAATCAATTACAATTATAAAGTAGACGTGTACTGCTGGAAAATCTGCAGTGCAAAAAACACAGCAGAAAACACTCAGCTTTCATGATTTAAGAAACTTTTATGTTTATCTCGTTTTTCTTTCTGTTTTCGATGTGATCCCGAAAATCTGTACAAGGTCACAATCTTAAGATCATAGAGGCCTATTCAAACAAAATTAACAGTTTTGTGTGAAGGTACAGATGTTAAAATGTGCACAAAATGGAAAAAATGTAGTAATTATGAATAATTAATGCTCAGCCAGTCACACTATTTGTCACACCTTTCAAACAGCGAGTGGGTTATAGTAGTACATGTGTGCTTGGCTAACCCATTGGAGAGGAGGATTTAACATATGCAAATAACAGGTTGTAATTAAATTTGTGGAAATCCTTAAAATGAATCAGTTTATGTAGTATGAATGTAAATACTTGTAAAAAGCACCCCTGAAATCGCTGCTCAGTACAAAATATCAACTACAGTGGTTGCTCCTTTTTTCCATAAAAATACTAAATGAATGGATTGAAGGCCATTAAAAAATACTTACTATGTAGTATGATTTTATACATGCTTCAACAACATATAAAAAGTATGCTTTCTTTAATATTTGTAATGAGTATATACAAGTCTGGGTATATAAATTGGTAAATACTTAAATACATTTTAAAAAGCATAGGGCTATGCACAGAGGGGCCAGAGGTGTTAAGAGGGAGTTGGGGTGAGGCCTCAGGAAATTAATAGGAATGATGGAACAGACAGCGTGGATTTTTGGTTCTTCACTACAACTGCTGTCTTGAGTCTTGGGGGCCACAGGCGTTCTTTCAAAATCCCAAAGAGCTGAAGCTGTTGCTGCTCAAATTTTACCACTGGAGAAGAAGAAAACACTGTAAATGTGTATAGAAAACTCTAGCATCATGTTTCAGCGTAACAGAAAGGCCAGTGAAAAAAACAAAAAGAAATAAAAGATGGAACACATTACAATCTGAGGCTGAAAAGTGTGTGCCTGCCTCTTATATAGTGCATTGATAAAAATGGTGTAACATATTGTATCATATTGAGTTTTAATAACCATGAGAAATGCAAAAACCACATTGGAAACCAAAAATATCTGACAATTACTTTTGTGTACATTGCAAAGACATGGCGCAGCTCTGTGTAGCTATGAAACGCTGGTAGTTCAGACCCTCAGAGACTCTACAGATCCATGTGTTGCTGCAGCAAGGGACATGTCACTTTCCTGCTAAATTAAGTCCAGAGCAGGAGATATAACCTCATTGAAATAAATGGCTTCAATTAGGTAATGAAAACTTCATGGAATAGATGGATCGCGTATCAACCTTGCATTTTCTTCATCCCTGTGCCTATGAGTGTGTATGTGTTGTTTTGCATATACCTTTGTGCCTATATATATTGCAATCATATGGTTAGTGTTTGTGCGTTTTTGCAGTTTTATGCCTCTGTGCGTGCTCTCTGTCTCGCTCAGTTTATTTGCCTCTAATGTAGAGACCATATAATCCTATTTAGAGCTTGAAGCAGCTTCAGTGCGACAGTAGAAATTGTAGTGTGTGTCATCATAGGTTCAATTAACAGAGAAAAGATTCTTGACCAGACTAAAGTGCACTTAATGAAACATCCAAGACCTTCTTCAATAAACTAGTGATTTCTTTCAGCCATTGTATCCTTCTACAAGTCAGTAATGAGGTGATGGAGAGAGCTAAAAGAGCTATATAAATACAGGACATTTACCTTTTACCATTTTATACATTGTAGTTTATGGTGATATATATATTTATAGATTTTTTTCTATATTTTTCTCACTATTAACAACTGTAATGTTAAGACCAAAACCAGCAATGACTTTAGTATTGAGTATTGTGTATTGTCTGTGTAGCCGAAGCTTAACATGTACTGTAGGTTATTCCTCTGTGTCATAAAACTCTACTGTATTGAAAGCATAGAGCCACACTCCTGCAGTTCTTTCAACGAATACAGACAATGCAGTTTATTTCTAGTTAACCTGAGTCTAAGTCCATGAATACTTTCCAGGCTGCCAAATGTTTATTAATCAATAGCTGGAAATAGTGTCAAAATATGCTTTATTAACAACTATTTGCAGAAACTGCCTGTCTGTTACAGTCCTAAACTGTCTGTTTAGAAATTCCCAGAGAAGATCTTTAAATGGAAGTTGAAAGGAATGTGTCATTTTTAACTTGTCAAGTTGGAATATTTGGACTTGGGGCTTAGATTCACTGATGGGATAAGTAAGTTAAATAGTACTGACTGATGAACTGAGCCTGTGTTCAGAATAACGTCATCCCTGTTTGAAAAAACAAACCCATTAGAACTCCAATTCACATGAATTAAGCCAAATCAGTGATACAACACATAGGGCTATGGTAGCACAACAGACAGAGTTAGACTTTTATTCCAGTTAGACAAAAAAATGTCATCCTGTGAACACCAGACAATTTTTGTGAGCTGTGAAATCCTTTCTCAGATTATAATTAATCACTTTGCAATGGTTTTGCTTAGATGACCAAATATGGATCTGTTACTCCACACTGTCACCCTGAATTATCTGTTGGCTCTTACTTGAAACAACTACGAATTCCAAGTGTTTTTTTTCCCCTTTTAAATCGATTATTACTGATTTCTCATGGCTGATACCGAGAAGAATAATTCTTGTATTTTAAAAGGAAGTTTATTACTTCTAGTTCATGCACACTTGAGGGTAAGAAAGCCAATGACTAACATGTTATGAGCAAAGATATATATTCTAATACTAAATTTCTCTAGTAAGATACGACAGCAGCCAGTCTCTTTCTTGCATTAGTATTGCTTGCATTATTAGGCTCAGTTTATGAGCTATAATTTCATTATCAGCTAAGGAAGCATTATATAACATTTCCCATATAGTGTAACATGGCTGTTTAAATTGTTAATTGAAGGCCTGGTTCTTATTTAATAAATGGAGTGCCAGACACACTATTAAGTATCTCACATTTCTCAGGGTAGCAGAATAGACCTGTCCCACGCTATGACAAGCAAACACAAAGGGAATTCAAACCAGAGAAAATGTTATTTGTCCCAATTAATCATTTAAAAGGAAATCAAGTTCATATAATCCAACCAAAGTTATCATGCGAAACATTCAGAATTACACTCATTTCCACTCATTTTCATTTATCATTTGTTCAAAACGATAAAAAAACAAACAAATATAGTCTCTAAAACAGTCTGTATACCATTCACCAGAGGGAGGAGTGTGAGTGTGTGTGTATAAGAGAGAGTTCAGAGTGGGAATGAAAAGAAAGTTTTGCTTTGGGAGGAGAGCGGATGGGAAGTTTTATAGCGAGCACCGTTTAAAAGGAGAAGCTCAGGAGTGTCACAATGTCAACCAAACCTAAGGGTTAGTCCATGGTGTCATATGAGCCAAATAGGTCAAAAGAATCAGTCAAACCCGCTCTTGAAGTTTGGAGAGTTCGCTTTACAGGTGGGTTACCTTCTGAAGCAGCTCCATGATTCTCATTCTTCACAGATGAGGTGTTATCAGGACTGAGAATCAAGCAGCTCCCAGGATTTTGTTCTTCGTATTCAGACGCTCATGTGTTGCTCTCATGCCTCTCTTTCCTGCTCTGTCCTCTTATACACTCCTCACTCTCATTCCTCTCTCTCTCTGAATTAGTGGGACAAACCCACTCACTCATTGGAATCACACCTCTGGTTAGTATTAAAGGAGCAGTCTGATGTTTCAGGCTGAGTGCTAGACTGCTAGAAAAAGACCAATAATTTACCAGTACAAGAAATATTTTACACCCATAGAAACAACACATTTCTGCTCAGTGTGTTTAATGCAGGACTGTTGTCTCTCCTCGACAGGTATTGACAGTGAGGAACAGTTTTATATTCAAATGTAAAAATCCACTTCCTGACAAATTGTTTTATTACCTCTGTAAAAAAAAAAAAAAAAATGCTGTGTAGTTCAAAATAGTGTGGCACACTCTATTTTAATTTCTTAGGCTGCTACCTGGAGTCTCTGCAGTGCATCCACGATAGTCTGCTGTCCTCAGGAAGATCATCTATCTTTTAAAGATTGCACATATTCATTACTGTAGGAACTAACAGCGGACAAGCTGATATGGGATCATGGCTCATGGCTTGACTGATCATGAGGAATCTTTAATGCCAGATTGGAACTCGATGAGTACAGCCACAAGTCTCAAGCAGCTCTGGTTATTCTACTGGCAGCCTGTGCCATTTGACAGAGTGCTATGATCAATGCTCTATGTAAATGTTAAGTGTGCCACCATCTTATTAGCATGAGCTTGCTCAGCCCAGTGCCTGATGTGTGCACATGAAACCAATCATGTGTGTGAGTATGAAAGGGCACATGTGTCTTTTCATGTTGGCAAAACACAAGCCATGTATGCCATCAGAAGGCCACAGATGTCGCTTGATGTTATTGCTGCTGCTTGACCCACAGAGTATATGTTCAAACCATTTGCATGGGCACCTCAGTGTTCATGCATGTGTGTCTGAGCACTAGGTAAAACGTTAGTCACATCTGCAACAAATGACTCGATACAAGTACTGCACACTTGTGGGTGTTTTGTGTCGCTGTTCATCCCCACTTACGCATGTTTTCCCCGCACTGCATATGTTATCGTAATTGCTGTTCAAGTGCTGTAATGGGCACAAAAGGGCACATAAATTCATGTGTCAGCTTGTATTTGTTGGAGCAGTATTAGTTGGTTTACTTTTGCTCTATTATAATGCGAGTCTGTGACAGTCTCTTGACTCCATTCAATTAAATGGTGTTAATTGGGGCATGTTATTGACAATGGAAGTGATGTATGGAGGTCTGATAAGTCCAAATTTCAAAACGGCTCCTGCTCAGCCTGGTAGCTGGGTGGTTGCTCTCTCCATTGTTTTGTTTCAGTTTATTCGCCTGTAGCTCTTTTGGAAATTCATTTTTAATGTGAGGTACACTAAAAGGCAAAGCGGGGGATCATCTCTGTCTGCAGGAGTGCATTAACTTACCTTGTGGCTTTGTGAGTGTGCGTGTACACGTTTGGACAAAAGCACCATGCTATTTATCTTAAGTTACAAGCATTTTATTTTTGTGAGTGCACCAGCAGGATTAAAAGTAAATTGTGTATTATTAGAAGAGGTTACGCACAGCAAGTAGTACACTGCATCAATTAGAGTGAGTTGTGTCTATCTTCCTGTCCATCAGGGTGTTATGTAGAGGCATATTCAAATTGTTACTATGGAAACCGAGCACTGCTAGAAATGCATACCCGAACACTTCTCTGTCTCTCTCTGCACCCTTGTTTAAGGTTATACTTCTTGTATTATTTTGAACATTTTCTTCCCAATAGCTTCCTTCTGTGATTTCCCTCTGAGTAGATTTATCAGCCTTTTGGCAGAATTTCCATCCTTTTTTTCCTTGATATATGGATTGAGACCTAACTCTTCCTTGCTTAGTTTTCATTTTATTTTTATAGTTTCCTTTAACCTCCTCCCAACCCTTGATTCCTCTGCTATCATATTTGGCACACATGTCCTCTTTTCATCTTCAGCTGTGTTGCCCTTACACATCTCCCTCCCTCATCTCGGTTTTTTTTATTGCTGTTCCTTCCACCACCTTCATCTCTTTTGTGTATGTCTCTATTTACTCTCTCCCTCACCCCCCACTTCTCCTTTTCTCTCTACAGCCTTCTTACCACTCGTTTCCTCCTCCTTATCGCTCTTTCTTTCTCTGAGCTCCACTCTGACATCCCCATGGAAAATTCAGCTCGTTTACAATTAGCATGTGCACCTGCTATTAAGCCTGACAAACCTCTAGTAATTAGACTTTTCAGACAAACTATTTTTATGTCGAGATCACATTTCCTCCTCTTCCAATTTTCCACACTGTCCGGCCTCTCCTCACTGTGCCCGCCTATTTCACAGATTACTCCTTGCTTTCAGTCTTTGCTTTCTACCTCTAGCAGATTTCAGTTCTCCCTAAAAACTTCTCACTGTCATTTGTTTTCTTTGGATTTTTTGGTTTTAGTGCAGACTGGATAAGCTGTACTACTCGCTGGGTGCTTCTTAAATAAATGATAGGCAAAGGTGTTGTGTGAGAAGAGGAGAAACAAGCCATATACTCTGCCCTTAATTTCTTTCTTTCCTAAAGCTTTCCTCTCCATTTAATTTAGAACATGAGCATGAGCATATACTGATTAAGATTCCTTGTCCTTATTGATGCAGAAATCATGCCCTGAAAAAATCATGTATCCCTGATAGACTTTTATGTGCCTCTGCTAAGAAACATACACACCACAATTTAACATCAGCCTATGACTAATTATGTATCTCAGAAACATGTCACCTCTCTCTGCTTACATATTTCACTCCTCCTCTCTCATATGCTCCCACTTTATTTCTGCTCTCCTTTCCCAATATCAGAGCTTCTTTCTTGCGTACTCCTTTTCTCTTTGTATGAATGCTAACAGAGGAGCAGTAAATAATAGCAGTGATAGTAAAAGTAATTGGGGACAAAAAGGAGAGGAAGACTCAGTCAAGCCCAGTCTAAGTGTCTAATGGTCACGAACCTGCGAACCTGTCAATCCGTCAAAATGAACTCAGTGCTGTCCTGACTCTCTCAAAATCAACACACACACACGCTTCACTCTCTCTTTCCCACTTTGTTGGGCCTCAGGGTTCCTCATAGGAAGTCAGTGCAGGATAATGGATGTAGTGTTGTCAGATGAAACTCTAAAAGAAATTGCACCACCTTTCTGCGTGTGGGTCAGTTAGTTTGGCAATTAATGGGTCGAGTTATCTGTATTTTTTTCAAACTCTTGACCAGTGCTGGAGATTTCTATCCATAAGATTGAGCCAGCAGCAATGGCATAATTACAAAATATTTTTCCAGCATGTAGTACCATCAGATGAGCAGAAAAAGGGAAATGAAAAACATAAATTATATAATGAATAAATTAATATTCACATAAAACATACATATTTAAAAATAAAGCTCTTATTATCACCAACAGATTGATGAAATGTTCGGTCTCTTCATTTTAACTTTTTTTTGTGCATATGTTATTTTTTTGATAAGTTCTGTTACCGGTTTTGACTGTTATAAATACTTTACAATATTTATATACTCAAGAGACATTAGACTGTTCTGTAACACCCAGTTCTCTCATTATTTTCCATCAAAATAAAAAAAAAAATAACAGTTAATACAGAGCAGAAGCTGAATGATATGCTCCATTTGTTTTTGTATTATTTTTTTTTTTAATATATGCGACTTGGCATCTTTTTCTTCACAGTTCCTTCACAATTTTGATGAAACTGATAATTATTTAACTTGCTTGAGAAGAGGAAAACAACACATTTAGTTTATTTTCTATTGTGTCTACTGTATTTTTGAGGAATCTCATATTGACCCATCAAATAATATAATTGGGCTTTGAATTTAATACTTTGACACTTCACTTTGTCTCTTTGTCTTTCATTCAGGGACGGCATTTACACTCCTCAACAATGCTTGTCAGCCTCCACCCTTCTCCCTCCCATCTTCAGGACAAGCGCTTCGTCTTCCGCTCCTCCACCTCCTCCCCCCATCATCATTGTCCTCTCCCTCCAGGCCAGCCCACTCATCATCCGTCTTCTCAGCGTCGATTGACCCTGCCCTACCTCTCCTTATCCTTCTCTCTGCTTTTCATCTCTACACTCCATTTGCCCATCTGCGAGTCTCGCAGGGGTGGAGGTCCAGGCACAGGGCCTGGAGGTGCCTCAGGAGGACAAGGTGGCCAGAGGGGAGGCGGCACCCAAAGGGGTGTTGTAGTCCCTCCTCAGTATTCGCCTGGCTTACCAGCTCTCCTCCCAATCAATCACAAACAGATCAACTCACTCAGTATTGCTGTCATCCTGGTGGGCAACTCTAGTGACGTCACCCTGGGGGTTGGACTTGAGAAAGAAGACTTCCTTCACATTCCTTACCCTCCAAAGGTCGAGGTGGTTACCATGAACGAGACCGACCCCAAGAGCATCATCAATCGGATCTGTGCACAAATGACAAGAAACTCTTTGCAAGGCGTAGTGTTTGGTGACGACACGGACCAGGAGGCCATTGCACAGATCCTGGACTTCATTTCGGCTCAGACACATATCCCCATCCTGGGCATCAGGGGAGGATCCTCCATGGTCATGGCTGCCACGGTAGGACAACTCATTTGTTTCTTCAAACTGAACATGAAACATGTCACCACATTTCAGAGCTGTGAGGACCGGGTTTTCTGAATATTTAAAGCAGGAGGAGACATCTCCTGTTGGAGTTTTAGTTTTTATTCCGCAATAATTTCAAAAATAAGTAAGTCTTTAACTTTGAAGTGATTCTATTTTAGAACACTTATTTATATTAGATTAGATGCAACAGTTCAATCAATAAATAAATTAGTTTATCAAATTAACACAGTGCCTGTTTTATAAATCAACTGTTCAGTTATTTTCAAAATGTAAGGATTTGCTGCTTTTCTCTATTCTTAGTTTGGGGTTTTGAAATGTTGGTTAGACTAGTTATAATAACCTTTTTTCAAATTTCTTTGCATTTTATGTACAAAACAATTCATTGGAATGGGATCAGTGGCATCAGGTTACACAAGGACAATGGCTGAATCTGAATCGTTTTTTTTTCTTTTATACAGCCAGACTTTTACCTTATTGTATGTTTCATGGCTGTCATAAGCATCTCCGTTTGGCTCATAAATAAGTAAGAACAATAGCCTCTAGACACTGTGAAAAAATGTTGAATACACATTGAGCTGTGTAAGAATTAGCCAAGTGCACAATATGCAAGGCACCTTTGCAGCTCAATTGATTGAGCATACTAAGTCTTAAGCAGCATCCCGGATTTGATTTCAACCAAGGGCCATATGCCGCATGTCATCCCTTCTCTCTCCCATCTTCCTGGTCTTTTTTTTTGACTGTCTTATCAAATCACAGGAAATTAGCAAAAAGTTGGGTTTTTTTTTAAAAGGAATGCATTACACAACATGTGCGCATGCTTACTCGTTCAGTGCTTGTTTGCAATGTTAATTGTAGTTTGAGTTACCCTTTTTTCTTTACATTGTTGAATCTTGTAGAAATAAGAGAATGGAGTAATGGTGTCCAATTGGGAAAATTCGGTATGATTATTTACAAATTACAAACTCCATGTTTTGCATACCTGAAACACACAGTACACCGGCTTGCATTGTTGTTGTCACTGTTGCTTTTTAAGTTACCGAGGATTTTGTGTTGTCATGAGAGATTTACTATTTAATAATGATACTCCAATATTTTTGGAAAAAAATATCCCAAGTAAAAATGTTAGAACCTCATTCTTGTCTTGTTTTATAAATTATTAAAATGATTTCATCATGGGGGATCTTGCTATATAATTCTGCATATTGCTATTTTTGCAATTATGATAGGAATTAGAGAGGACAACAGGAGGGGAGACATCAACCACTGTCCCATCCACCACTCTGCACTCGCTGGTCTGCTTTTTGCACACATAGCAGAAGTGCTGTTGATACTGCTCTGTGCACTGCTCATATGAACATAATTTGTTTTATGTGCACCAGTTTAGAGTTCAACTAAATATCATAAAGAAACAATCTTTTTTTTTTCAGTGTCTTTTTGGTACCCCCGATGCAGTCTCTTCTTCTAGTCCCTAATTATCAGATATCTACTCTTACATTTGATGAATTATACCTGGAGGCTAACATCAAGGCAACACGTAGAGAGGTTAGCCAACTCCCAGAGCTGGAGAAGGGCAAGACCATCATAGTACTAAAGAAGTAGAGCAAGCTGTCCGGAACTGAGCTACTGGAGACTGCCGAATAGAGCCCTGGCTGCCCACCTGAAGAGGTACACTAGAGACATGGAGGCCCGGAGAATAAATAGGATGTTGACCACTGAACCACCCAAAGTGTATTCTCAGTGGGAGGGTAAATAAGACGAGGACAGACCCACCCATGGGTGAGACTGAACTGTACCAGAAGGGCATGTGGGAGAAAGAGGCATCACATAACACCAATGCTCAGTGGTTGGTGGACCTGAGAGAGGACCACAGCCATCTCCCAGAACAAGACCCAGTAAACATCACAATGGCAGACATCCAAGAAAGAGTCTCAGCGATGAAAAGAGGGACAGCACCAGGCCCTGACATGATCCACAGCTACTGGCTAAAGAAACTAACGTCACTTCATGAACGCCTGGTGAGTCAGATAAACCAGCTGATAAACCAAGATCCAAGCCATCAACACCAACGCCTTGCCCGAAAAGCAACAGATATCAAGACAAGGAAGCTCCTCACCATACATGGAGGGTTTCAACCCAAGTCCTGCACCCTGAGGCTGTACACAAAGCGGAAATAGGAGGCTGAGGATTAGTGAGTGTCTAAGCCACTATCCAAGATGAAACAACCAAGATCCAGGAATACATCAGGAGGATGTCCCCCAATGATGACCTGCTAAGTGAATGCCTCAGGCAGCAGAAACCCAGTGAGGAGAAGGAAGAAGAAGAGAGACCATCATGGAGGGACAAGCCCCTGCACGGGAATTACCACCGACAGATAGAGGAAGTGGCTGATATCGAGAAAACATACCAATGGCTGGAGAAGGCTGGTCTCAGGGACAGCACAGAGGCACCGATCATGGCAGCACAAGAACACGCCTTGAACACAAGATCGATAGAGGCCGAGGTCTACCACACCAGACAGGACCCAAAGTGCAGACTGTGCAAAGATGCCCCTGAGACAGTGTAGCACATAACAGCAGGGTGCAAGATGCAGGCGAGTAAGGCATACTTGGAGCGTCACAACCAAGTGGGCATAGTATACAGACACATCTGTGCAAAGTATGAGCTGGAGGTTCCAGGATCAAAGTGGGCAACACCTCCTAAGGTGATTGAGAGCGACCGAGCTAAGATCCTGTGGGACTTCCAGATCCAGACCGATAAGATGCTGGTGACTAATCAACCGGATATCATGATGTTCAACAAGCAGGAGAAGAAGGCGGTAGTGGTAGATGACGCAATCCCAAGTGATAGCAACATCAGGAAGAAGGAACACGAGAAGCTCAAGAAATACTAAAGGCTGAAAGAGGAGCTGGAAAGGATGTGGGGAGTAAAGGCGTCAGTGGTGCCAGTGGTGATAGGAGCACTCAGGGCTGTAACCCCCAGGAGAGGAAAGATGAAGGTGGTGTGATGAACCTACATTTATATGTTATTTCTACATTATTTTGTTTTATTTTGACATTCATTCTGTCAGCGTCGGGTCGTCATATTCTGGCGCCTTGACTACTGGGCGGTGCCATGGGACTCTATATTAAGGCCACAGCTCCCGGGTCTGTCGGTCTCCAGGTGAAAGACAGGAGCTTCCTCCCCACCTGTCCGGGCCCAAAAGAAATAATTAGCTAAAAATCTATCCATCCATCTATCCATTTTCTACCGCTTATCCTGTTTGGGGTCGCATCTTCGGGCGAAGGCGGGGTACACCCTGGACAAGTCTCCAATTCATCACAGGGCTGATATATAGAGACAAACAACCATCCACACTCACATTCCCACCTACGGGCAATTTAGAGTGACCAATTAATCTAACCCCCAGTTTGCATGTTTCTTGGACTGTGGGAGGAAGCCTGAGTACCCAGAGAGAACCCACGCAGACACAGGGAGAACATGCAAACTCTGCACAGAAACGCCCTGACCCGGGAATTGAATCCAGGACCTCCTTTCTTTGAGGCGACAGCAGTCTGAAATATAATATCTCAGTGTTTAATTTGTCGTAATTGCCCTGTTGGAAGAATGTCTCAACAGAACACCTTGTATAAATGATTGCAGTTAGAAACAACATTTGAACACCAAAACACAAAGATATTGCATTGTACGGTTTCATCACGGTTTCAACTCTGTGAAACCGTGATTTGCATTTTTTATTACTTTCAAAAAACTTATTAACCACGCAATATATCCTGAAAATAATTGATAGTCTAGTCAGTAAGGAAAAATTTTATTGTAGGCAGCTACAATTTAAAAAAGTGGCGTAGACATCTTATTACAAAAATTTTAAAATTCAAAAGTGTAACATCCCCAGTTTTGCACAATAAATTGGTATTATATTTTAATTAAAGGGATGTGAGAGACCATGGAGCTGAGATAAGATTGGCATAAATCTGTGATGGGGAATGTGAGTGAGGGGCAACATCAAGCTCTCAGAGTCATAGCAGATAGCTGTATGTACTTGTATGCATAAACCTGCAACAATGAGAGAAAGAGATTTTCTTTCATCGATAATTCACTTCCCTTCAGGTTGGCACATCCATTACTTATCCGTCCACATTTAAGTCTAATCTATTGTGCTGTAAATCCTGCTTCACTTCAGGTTTCAGTCTGCAAACTGATTTCTCTATATCCTGTCACGTATGATTTTTGACTTCCATTTATAACAACATTGAAGAAACATGTATCATTTGTGGCGTTTGATCTTTAAACCTTATCATTCGTCATATTTCACTGTCACAGCAGTCCATTATTTTCCTTTTCTGGTACCCCATTCTAAGGTATCAGTGACAGATGCAGGTTGGCCCATTATGCACCAAACAATTTACACACCTGTATTTAGCCATCAATTCACTCCGTGCCATGTGTTGGTATTGCCATAATAGGCCAACAGAGTTGGCCTGGGTCCATACTGAACTCTGGCTCTAGAGACTAATGAGGTCTTTCAGACCTATTGTTGGGATTTAAGCTGTCTGTGTTTGTTCTTTTGTGCACATGTACATCTGTGCATGTGTGTGGATACATAGCACTTGCTGGTGTTCAGTTATAATGGTGTCTTTTCCTGTGTTTGTGGAGGTTACAGCTGTTTTCTTCATAGCAAACAACGTACCTAGAGGTGCAGAGCATCCTGATACAATTTCCTCACCACTGGTCTGGCCTCCTTAAAGTTCACTTAGCCCCAAAGATTTTATTGTTTCATTCAATACTATTTAAGATTTTATCAACACAGATGTCTTGAAATTTCTGCTTGTAATATAAATTTCTCTTGTGGTGACAAACTGTCTGTCAGTGGTCAGTAGTAAAGCTCAAGGATGAAAGGATCCCTGTGTTCTGGCTCCCTTGTGGTGTGCATAGTCAGATCAAAAAAGTAGAAAACTGCTATTGTTCTACTTTAGAAAAGCATTTTATCAACAGACATTATGCTGCCAGTTTGTGAAAACTGAGTCACTACTCCTACATCTATTACTACAGTTTTGCACCGTCTCAATCTTAAAATAGCCATCCTTTGAGCAGAATTGTTTAAGACCCCATTGCAAGATTGACAAGACAAGGGAAGGGCAATTTAAAACGACATTATTTGAAATTAACGAGAGCAGCTGGTAGTGTGGTGATATGAAGGTCGTGCTAATCTGTTGCGGCTGACTCGTTGCTGGAGCCGAGGGTGCTGTGATGTTTTCTCATCCTGTTTTTCTCATTAACATTTTTTGTAGTTTTATGAGTCCTTTCATCCTCCATGCATCATTTGTCTGATTAGTGTTGATAGTTATACATTAGAGGATAATAGATTGCCCATGTAATGCCTTTTGCCGTTAGGGACTATTCCAAAAAAAACAAGAATTAAAAAAAAG
>KV751317.1:22139117-22203563 GCA_001698575.1 Mola mola | reverse complement strand
TTTTATTGATTATGTTGCTCTCTCTGATGCCTCTGGTATCTGTGTAGCCATGCTGACACAGTTATCACTACATGTACGATAAAGGGAGAAGAGAGGGAGAGACACACGCAAAGAGATAAAGAGTTTCAGAAAAAGAGGGCATGAAAAGAGCAACAGATTGAGAGAAAAAAAGACAGTGACAGAGGAAATTGATGCTATGCTGTGAGTGTACAAATGAAAATGTGGAGGAAATCACTCATCACCTATTCCCCAGGTGGTGATGACAGTCGAAAAGTCGAGGGTAAATGAGAAAAATGCTGCTGCGGGGAAGTGGAGGGGGTGATGAGGGGGAGAATCGGAAACGGAAGTCAACATGTAGCAAAGAAAACCCTGCCATGACATGGATTGAACCACATGTCTGCACTTGACTCCAGTCTGCACTCTTGCCCTGTGCGCTCATTAGAGAGGAAAACATAATTGAAAAGGCAGGGTTTGTGGATGTAGGGGAACACAGATGGATGGGCAGGAGGGGAGAGGGCAAAGTTGGGTTTTGACTCTGTTAAAGGCTAACATAAAGTGTACAACCGTAGAACAGCCAGAGGACATGTAGTTTCGAGCTGCACGTCACAGTGTAGAGCATTTGTCCTTAGTTCACTTTTCCTGCCTGAATGGATACATGAAGGGGTTTTTTTTTTCTTCAGTTTTTAACAATATTGATAATATGAGCTAAAAGTTAAGTTAGCAAGGGCAGGCAGGCTAACTCTTGCTACTGACTGCTGGACAGTCTCACAAACAAAAGCTACATCAAAACAACTGTCACTTTATCATTACTGGCTGAGAGATACAATCTAGTGTACTCCGCAACCGGAGTCTGTCCATACACGTCCCACAGCATTGTAGAGAGGCTGACTAGTACAGTAGAGACCTGAAGCCTCAGTGGCTGTGTGATTCATTGTATACACAGTCATGCCAAAACCTTGGGCAGGCAACTCCTCTCAAGTGCGTCCCACTGGGACTCCACACTCCACACGCTCCAGTTTGCCATTAGTGGTGCATACAGTGTTTACCTGTCCTGTGTAATTGTTCTTGCTAGAAGACTGAGGAGGCGCTTCAGTCGTGAGTAAATGGTGAGTAAATAAATGGTAGTATTAAATGCATTAATGTCATAATTGTTTATTCTTTGAGTGATAATCTAATGCAGCCCCCTACTATGAGTCTGTGAGCAGTGGGCTCAAACTCTTCCCTTAGCCAGGTATAAGTCATTTTGCTCTATGGTTTTCCTCAGCCTGGGATTTAACCAGGTGCAGATGTGTTTGTTACTAAGTGTCATATAAAGCCCCTAAAACAGAATTTGACTGATTTGGACAGCTTCTGAACATGTGGTTTAGCTCCTAGCTGTCAGATAGGTTGTGAGTAACCAATACTGTGACTACTTTACTGCTACATGTTTGAAAATTATTATTTACATTAAAACAACTTAAGTGTATGCAGTATTTTATTACGATAAAAGTAGGGCTCAAAGTTGGCATTTAAGCCAAATGCAGATAAAACCATGCAAATAGCTGTGAGATTAGTTCAATTTTGGCCCGTGAAAAAACATTTTGCGTCATGCTGTGCCAATACTTGTATAAAAACTCTTGATAATGTTTCAGCCTATTTTTTTCTCTTTTGTAAAAGTAGGAAAACCTACTAACAAATTTTCTGACGCACAAGGTGGTGCAGTTTAATGAAAATTAGCCAAGCATTTAATTTGTATTTGTTTAGTTTGCATGTAAATGTCCTGTATTGATATAGTGCTTTTATTGTCATTGCTGACCACTCAAAGCAATTTTACACTACAGGTTTTTGCATTCACCCATTGACACACGCATTCATACACTGTTGGCAGTGACTACCTCGCAGGGTGCCATCTGCTCATCAGGAGCAGGAGCAGGAGCAGTTTTTGATTATAAAACACATTGCATTCACACATTCATACACTGATGATGCAGCATCAGGGGCAATTCTGGGGTTCAGTGTCTTGCTCAAGGACACTTCGACATGTTAACTGCAGGGTCTGGGATCGAACCGTTCACTCGACGGCCGATCTACCATCTGATCCACAGCCACACCTATCACAGAGACATGTGTGTCTCTATGTGTGGATGATTTTTTTGATGATTATTGAGAACTGTTTCGAGCATGAATATCAACATTGTCGGGATCAGTGGGCTTTCTGAGCACCAAACGCTGGTCTTCATGTAGCAAACAAAATTTCTTAGGTTACAATTGTTTCAAGCCTGAATAGAGGCTGTACTAAAATTAGAGTTTGTCACAGAGATTTTGATCAAATTATGACTTATGAATAAGTAAAAGAAAAATATTTACATTATTACAATCATTTTCTTCCTGTTTAACATCTAAATGCTGTTTCTTAACCATAATTCATAACAATTAAACAATTTGCACCAATGAAAGATACAAAAAACATTGCCTGCCATTTTTTTGCAAGAGCC
The DNA here is from genome assembly GCA_001698575.1 of Mola mola. Lineage (NCBI taxonomy): Eukaryota > Metazoa > Chordata > Actinopteri > Tetraodontiformes > Molidae > Mola > Mola mola. Next base: position 22,201,089 of record KV751317.1, on the reverse strand, counting down.
AAACCGTTTACAAAATTTGTGTCTTGCTGAATTTAGTTCAAATCAAATCAAATCAAATTTTATTTGTATAGCCCGAAATCACAATTTACACATTATCTCACTGGGCTTTGACAAACTGTACAGATGTGACATCCTCTGCCCTTAGACCCTCGAACCGGGTGAGGAAAAACTTAAAAAACCCTAAAGAGGGGAAAATAAGAAACCTCAGGAAGAGCCACGGAGGAGGGATCCTAGGATGGACAGATGTGCAATAAATGTCACTTGTACAGAACACAAAAACATGATAACAACAGTTCATTTAGAATGCATAAAACATCCATGAGTCCCAGAGTCTGTGGATTCTATGAGTCCGGATGTATGGAAAGTCTAGTGATCCAGATGCAGGTGGACTCTGTTGGTCCAGGAGTCATTGTACTCCATGTAGGAAGATCTGGGTGTTGCTGAGTCCAAGAGTATGTAGAATCTGTAAATCCAGGGATATGTGAAGTGTAGTGGTCCAGAAGCAGGTGTAGTCTATTGATCCAGAAGCCATTGTGATCTGTGGGTCCCGATTTGCACTTGGAAATCCAGCCTAGGATCCAAGTCACAGGATCTCCTTTCCTAATGTGGCCAGGGGGCATCAGGCAGGACCACAGCAGCACCTCCCACCGCGACCTAGAAAAACCTGCAGGATGGTAAAGCACAACGACTCCGGGGAAGAAGTAAAGTTAGTGTAAGGATATGGACATTTACAGGAGCAGAGAAGGAGTCGGAGTCAGAGGGGGGAGAGAAGAAAGCTCAGTGAATCATGGAGTGTTCCCCCACCAACCTAAGCCTATAGCAGCATAACTAAGGGCTAGATAGGCCAGACCTAACTATAAGCTTTATCAAAAAGGAAGGTTTTAAGCCTACTCTTAAAATCAGAGAGTGTGTCTGCCTCCCGTACCAAGACTGGAAGATAGTTCCACAGGAGAGGAGCTTGATAGCTGAAAGCTCTGCCTCCCATTCTACTTTTGGAAATTCTTGGGATCACGAATAACCCTGCATCCTGGGAGCGTAAGGTTCTGGATGGGCGATAGGGTACTATGAGCTGTTCAAGATAAGATGGTGACTGACCATGAATAGCTTTGATTGAATAGATTAACTATGTTGCTGGATAATGAGTCTCTAATGTGTTTGGGGCCCAGCACAATGACTTCAGTTTTGTCAGAGTTTAACATTAAAAAGTTATGAAACATCCAGTTTTTAATGTCCTTAAGACATGACTGTAGATTAGCTAACTGATGGGTTTCATCTGGCTTCATTGATAAGTATAGTTGTGTGTCATCTGCATAACAGTGAAAATGTATGGAGTGCTTTCTAATAATTTTACCTACAGGAAGCATATATAGAGTAAATAGTAATGGTCCAAGCACAGAACCTTGTGGGACTCCATGACTAACCTTGTCATATCTTGATGATTCATCATTAACATGAACAAAATTATATCTATCAGATAGGTAGGACTTAAACCATCTTAGAGCAGATCCTTTAATCCTTTAGTTCATTTATTATATTTACAAAACACATTGCAAATAAAATCCCATCATTTTTATGTCCGCAAACATGATAGTGAATACAAAACGTAACAGTTTTTAATGTCAGCAGCAATTAATTGTGACTGTAATCAAGTCTTACTATTTTAAAAAAACAAATCCTCAATAAATATATGAATTCATTAATGTTTCATATCCTTCCTGTCAATACGGTAAGATCTTAAATGTATTCTTAAGATCATAAAGTGATGCCATCATCATCGTGAGTCCACTGGCTGCTGTGGAACTGAATCACATTTCAGCACTCCTGAAATCTTTCCCCGGACAAAGAGAGCAAGAATAATTCAATCAGAGCATTGTGGGATGTTTAGAATGAAGCTGCGAAGAGACATTGAAACAGGCTCGTTGATGATTACGCATTAATTAACACAGCGTGGTTGATTAGAAATGTGATGGTAAAAGATTGACAGCAGCAGTAGCTGTACTCAGACTGTGAGGAAGAGAGAGTGACAGAGGGAGGAAGATGAATGGTCGAGAACGATGATGAAGTGGAAAAGGTTGAGTGTCGGAGGGAATGATGTGAGCGCTGCCATGTTGTGTGTGTGTGTGAGAGAGTGTGAGAGTTTTTACGTGTGTTTTGCTTAGCTCCTGTGTTCAGTTCTAAAGGGTTTGCCTGTTTTTTCAAGCGAGTATCTCTCAGCTTAACAGCTCTCCCTTCTCTGTCCCTCTCCCTCTCCCTCTTCATCGTTACCTTCCAATCCTCTCCCACCAGGGCTTGTTGAGCAGTGGGCTGATATGTCGCTCTTCCTCTGCTCATCTAATTGGAGACAGGCTTTCATTGGCATGACATGGAGATGAGTTGCTAAATCCTTTCAGCCCTCTTGCTTTAGGCTTACACCCCTTAGCTCTCGTACAGTACTGTAAATTGACGCAGCAGCGAAAGAGGCATGCTCGCCACTGACTACTGATCCAGAGTGTGTGTCTTTGACAATATAAGTGAAATCAGACACAACCTATGCCCAGTGCTCACTATCTTGGGGGTATTAAATCATGCATCAGCACTTAATGCCCCACCGGCAGGCGTGTTTTATTTACATAAGGACACCAAGGGGCAGTAATATCAGTGAGGGGATAAATCGAGGAAGGAAAGAACACTGTATTTTATATACATAGATGACTGTGTGTATTTTGTGTGTTTCTGTTCATTGATTGTGAATTAACCTTTTTAAAGGTATACTCATATTTGAGCTGCACTTTGTTTACCTCGGGGAATGGGACATAGTGGTTTGTGGAACTAAACTATCTCTCTAATGCCATGTGTGCACAAAGGCTGAATAAAGTCTTCCAAGTGAGTCAGTCGTCTTTTCTGGAGAGGCTAATTCAAACAGTTAACTGTCGTAGATTTGGTGCCACAAAAATTATTTTGAGATCTGTGTGTTAAAGCTGAATCACCAAAGTAGTGTGACTCAGGATGAAAAGGAAGTGTGATACGTGGATGAAGGCACAAAGACTAAACTGACAATAATACATTAGGTGGTCAAGTACCGGCACTAAATTAAGGAAGATATAAAAGTACATAAATAGCGTGCAACACAAAACTCTTTGCAGTATTTTGTTGTAAGAATATTAAGCTACATGCTGTGCCATCTTCACATAAGAAAACACAACAAAGCATAAAACAATTTATCTACTCAACCTTTTCCCCCACTATCAGGAGATACAGGCTCATGATATGTTGATAAAACTAGTTTGAACTCAGCATCATTTGACATGAAGTCATTAAAAATTCACTGAACATTGCTTAAACTTTTATAATTGGCATTGAGGAAGTGATCATAGCTAGTGCTACCTCAGTATTACATTTGCCACACATTGTTCATTAGTCCTTTAAAAAAAACAAACAGAAAAATGCAGTTTCACTCTCTTTACACGTTCCTTTAGAACAATGTTATGAACTATATGTAGCCATTAAAATATTAAGTCTGACAAGATAACAACAGTGACTCGTGGGGCTCCAGACTGCAACCAAAATGGCTACAAATAGCATCACACATGCAGATGAAAGTAGTCCTGTTACTTGTTATCAGCTCAACACTGTTGAGTAGTAGAGTGGTGGTAACGGCACTACTTTCTCAGTCAAAAAGGTTTTCAGTAGCAGAATGACTGAGCCGTCCTGCTATTTTACCAGTAGAAGCTCTGATTTGGAAAACAGCTAAAATACACAGAGATACACGGCAATGTCGATTTGATATGAAGTAAAAATAAAAAGCAGCCTTGCAAGTAGCAAGCTACTGTTAATTTGTCTTATCGTAAAGTGAAGCTTTATTTTGATGTAGAGTAACTGATAGTCAGTACATTTCTGTGTAGCTTGTCCAACACTGAATACGATGCTGTAAAAGAAAGGGTGCAATGAAATCTTAGGCTTATGCCACTAACTGAGATAGTTGGTATCACCAGTGCTATGAGTGGAAGAGTTAATCTGGAGTCCTGACTCTGGAGAGCAGGCCTGAGCAGTCACTCACAGTCATTACGAATTGAGTATTGCAGTGTTTAATCTTAAACATAGTTCTGTTTATTTTACATCGTAAACATCTTGGAATTGCAAAATTCATCTTCAGCATTTGATGAGTTTATGTTAGTAAGAAAGTTATATTCCAACAAGAAAAATATTCATACAGGTCTAACCATGTAATTTACAACACAAAGCGAGCTTGAAAAATGGGTAACATAGCCCTTTGTTGGTCTCATGGTTGAGTGGTGTGTGATGTGACCCGAGAGGCAAGAAAACAAGGAGGTGGGGATGAAGGTGGCTCCGGTAATGACACACTCAGACTGCACCCTGCAAAACACTTTATACCTCTGTGATAAGAACCAACGGAGCTTCAGAATATGATGTAAAAACAGAGGACAGAGAGGATAGAGATATGGGACTGGAATGAGTAATTGGGGGATGGAGGTCAAAAGAATAGAAGGGGAAAAATTGACACTAATGCCATGTGAATAAAGTACAGAAATAAAATAGGAGTGATTAGGATATGAAAGGGAATTTAGAATGAGATGATGATTAGCTGTAATCTAAGAAAGAGAGAATAAAGTAAGTGGGCCCTAACAACCCAAATGAAAGGCAGGTTTGGTCTCACAAGTGATTACTCCTCTCTGAGTTTTTCTCTCACTTTTAAAAAGAGAATCATGAGAGATTGATAAACAGACAAAGGAGGAGTTAAGGGCATTCCAAGGAGAAATAGACACTGGATTAGTGAGAACAAATTAAAAAAAAACAAAAAAAAAACCAAGAAGAGAGTTGCTCAGTGAAGGAAGAGAAGTGCTGTCTGTACAGTCACTGAAATAAAAAAAATCAAACAATTGATTATTAATGTCACTGTCAACAATGCTCTGATTAGTCTTAATAGTCTACACAACATAAGACCCTTATGTCCCTCCTCAGACCGCAAGATATTAAATGCAAATAATGCTGGTTATCATTTTAAATTTACGGAATCTAAGAATACTGCCATCTATATCACCAAATTTGAGTTTTTAATTGTAAACTCTCTAAAGAAGGCAGTTAAAACCTCTAAATTCATTCATTTCGTAAGATGGCTTGGCCTTAAATTGCGTCAAGAGCAGAAGTAATCCTTCGGTTAGTCATTCAGAGTTACCATAACATTTTGTTGTGGGCAAGGTTGTTGTAATTTCTAATATTAATTTTCTTAGCTAAGCCTGGCAAACCATCAAGACCATCACATCCATTGTATACGCTAGTGTTGGCAGAAATGTATCAAAAACACCCGTAGAATCCCATTAACGTGTTATTTAGTTTTTCGTTTTAAGATTCATCATAATAAAGGAACACGCAGTGCAGCCCTGTTGCATGTGTTGGTGTGGTGAACAGATGGAAGGTAGCAATCATTGTTAAACGTAACAGCCGGATCCATAGATGGAATCGCACGGTATTAGGCTCAATTGCATGTGGCAGTGAGCATGTTAAAGCTGAAATGCGCAATAGATTGTGATGGAAGCGTGAGGTTAGAGGTGAATGGTTCATTAGCTGTCATTCAGGCAGGAGAATACCTTCATTACCTCGCTGAAAACAGTGGAGTGTATTTACAGTTTTTTTTAGCTTTCACACACACACACACACGTGCAGCCCTTCATTTTCACCACTGCCAGTCCCTCCAGCATCACTTGACACTATAAGGTCACTCACTACAGTCGAAAGTAGGTAACAGATCATTTCTGTTCAGATCATCCTTATGATGAGGGAATGGAGGGAGGGGGAGATGGGCTTTAATGTAGTGTGGAGGGAGCACAACTACAGTGCTCAGTCTCCTGCATGACTAACATGTATGACTGATTGCACACCTGGATGGATCTCATAGTTCACATATGTGTATGAATGCTAATGAACATGACATTGCTGTGTGGAAGTGCATGGGAGTGTAAGTGGTTCTTGGCGGTACATGTAATCTACTACTGAATGTGCAGTACTACTAATACTACTACTAACTACTGTGGAATTGTTGAACGTTCAAATCTTTTTTTTAAATTTAAGCTCCAGACATTTTGAGGGTCTAAGGGCAAAGGGTGTCACATCTGTACAGTTTGTAAAGGCCCAGTGAGACAATTTGTAATTTTGTGATTTTGGCCTATACAAATACATCTGATTTTAGTGATGCAAGTAAGAGATAATAGATTAAACAGCATTGCAGTCCTTATTAATCATGCTGTGATGTATGAAAGGTCCTTGATTTCACCTAAATTTCAACCATGTCCTTTGACTAGTCTGCCAGTAAACAGCAATGGTGATGGATTTTAAGGAGAGACAGATTTGGAGATGGATGCATCTTCTATTTCTGATCAATTCACTAGTAGTAGGGTTGTATCGTTTTGCTAAACCCACAATTTAAAACGATTCACAATTCTTTGCTCATGAATCGTGATTTTCATACATTTCTTTTTATTCAAAGTGAGATTTGCCCTCATTAAGACAAATTATGATTAAAAATGTGCCTTTATTATTTATTCATCCTCAGACAACAAGGACAAAATACTGTCATTTTTCTTATCGTCTCTTTATAAAATTACACAATCGAAATGAATCATGCAATTCTATAGAATTTCAATCAGTAAAGACGAATACCAATAGTGATGTGACATTTATGTACTAAAATTTTTGAAATAGACCCATATATTAAAGTGGTGCAATCTTTCTCTTCTCTCTTTCTTTCTCCTTACTCAATGATGCTCAGCTGGTAGTAACTGTGGCCCATATATAAAAGCTCATTCGCAATAATTAAGGCAGCAGAGACTGCCTTGTGATAATTTTATTTTCATTAGGCGCTAAATTAAATTGCCTTCACAATTGAATAATATGCTGTGTTTTTGTCTGTCTTTTGTCTTTGTAACAGTTAGACATTTTCCACCTAGGCTAAACAGGCTGTTATAATAGTTTTACACCTGATACAGTCATGGTGGCTGTGTCTCAGGAGATAAGTGAATAGATAAGTAAAACCTAAACAATCCAGAGCAATCAAAACAACTCAACTTCTCCCAATGAAATACAATTCACTGGGTCACATTGGGCTTTATGTTGACCTAAAGAGTGAAGACCAGCGACAGCTCCGCTCTGAGACAAATACTGTAGGTCAGGACATATTGTAAGATTCAGGTCCATAGACAGCTCTGCACAGACTCACTGATTTGCTCTGGAAATTCATGTACTGTATTTGTATACATGCATTTGTGTTTGTTTTTTTATTTGGGTTTTTGTTTTTTTTCTTCAATTCTATTGTGTGACGGACCCACCGGGCTCAGGCAGACGCTGCTCTGTGAAGCATATTAAGATTGTTCTGATAGCTGTGAAACGGCCCCTTGATAATGAATGAGTCACCTTATTTGGGTTTTAATATTCTTAACAATTACAAAACTTTTTTTGACTTATCGCGGAAGTAAAAGTCCTTGATTGAAACATCATAAACACAGTTAATAAGTGAAAATGTGTCACATTTTCGCTCATGCAGTTGTGCAGTTTCAGAGCATGAACAGAAAGTACACAAATCGGAGCTGTAAACAGGACTATAATTTGTTGTCCTGAGGCATGCAGGAGCTGGACACGCTCCATAATCATGAGTGTCTTACCTTCCATTTCTCCCTCATGCTGAATGACTCATGACTGTATTTGCTGATTGGCTTTCTGTCTCTGGTTACCAGGATGACCACTCCATGTTTTTCCAGTTTGGTCCGTCCATTGAACAGCAGGCCTCTGTCATGTTAAACATTATGGAGGAGTATGACTGGTACATCTTCTCCATAGTCACCACTTACTACCCTGGCTACCAAGGCTTTGTCAACAAGGTAAATAAACACATAAACATCACCTTTGATAAAGAGATATTTGTAGTGCACAGGGTGTACTGTATATACACTATACAGTTATCATCACCAAGGAAAACCTTTATACATGACATAATTATATATATATTCCTTTGATAAAAGCTGTCCCTGGAAGCAGCAGGATACTAATTGTTAATTGTACAGCTAATGGTCATAAACTTTACACACATTAGTCGATCACTTTCATTCTCGGTCTCAGGCGCATTAAGTATTATTACTTGTGTCTTTTGGGAACCAATTATAGTAGGCCTGACAGAAATCATAGTTTATTGTTTTAAAATTCACCATTAGATTTGGTTTCCTGCATTTTTAATTGTTTTAATTATTCATTTTGTTTATTTGGCTAGGACTATATTCAGTTGATGCAATGACATAACTATGACTATAAAGTCAAGCTTTTCAAATTATATTTTTTGCAGACAAAGTGGCTAGTGAGTGCAATTTCTGATTGCTGTAATGAAAAATGCAGATTGACCAAAGATGCAAAGATGTCTTTTTGAATGCAACCACTCAGTGAGCCTTCAGCCACCTTATCTCCAGGGCCTGAAACAGACTTCTTGTTTTCCCCAATCTCTCTCTTTTTGTCTGATATGAGATCCTGGATAACTTTGAAATCAGACACACATCTGAAAAAAAATAAAAATGCATTTTAAGTAAGCTAATAATATTTCTCTTTAATATCGCGACAATGGCAGTGTCTTTCCTTTGAACAATGTTAGAAAAACAATCCTATTTAAAAAGAAAAATATGAATTTATCCTCTAAATGGGCTTTATGAAGTAGAATATTTAGTGCCTGTCCTCCCCTGAGGGGCATTTGTAAGTAGTCAAATTAGGTTGCTGTTGAATGTAAATTAATATATTGTGTCTAATATCCATTTCTATATCTATTTATGTAGATATTTTATGTCTGTTTACTGCCCCTAATGTATATCTCAAAATATTTGAAAATAAAAACAAAAAGGCACAATGAATTAAGGAATAAGAAACACGTAAACCAGGTCATAGTGCAGCCAGTTATTATGCACATCATGAATCTTATTCTGTCATGCTGTGCTTTGAGATAGAAACAACAAACACATATTTGAGATTTCCTTTTTTTCTTTCAATATGGAGGAAAATGCAAGTGCAAAACTACACACAAAATACTTTGGTCACTTATTCTGCCTTATGACTCTCTTCACATCGACCCCTGTAAGGAACCATTACGACTATGTCCCTGAAATACACAAACAAAAAATATTTCTCCGACGTAAACGCCATATAGAAGTCGGGGATCTTTGAACCTTTACATCTGATTGTACACAATCTGTCAATGCTGTTCTCTGGGATGCCCATGGAACAATAAAATAGATGCTGTCAAGCAGTTTTCTTTGTGTATATAAGGATATTATTTTAAGATTTGCAGAAAGCAAACTAGTTAAACGTGCTGTTGAAACGTTTGAAAAATTGAACATGAAGTTCTACTCCCAAGAGATGTGTAAAGAGAGAAAAGTTTTTAAATCTGGGAGGTGGAGGGGGAGACATCTCGGTCATTTTTGCTCCAGTATTTTGTCTCAACAACTCCATTCTGTGTGTGCATCCTACACTTTTTAAAACCACGTCTCCCTCTTCCATGTAGATCCGCAGTACCATCGAGAACAGCTTCGTGGGCTGGGAGTTAGAGGAGGTCCTCCTACTAGATATGTCAGTGGATGATGGAGACTCCAAGATCCAGAACCAACTGAAGAAACTGCAGAGTCCTGTCATTCTGCTCTATTGCACAAAAGAGGAGGCTGCCACTATCTTTGAAGTAGCTCATTCTGTTGGCCTCACAGGTTATGGCTTCACCTGGATTGTGCCCATGCTGGTGATTGGAGATGCAGACAATGTTCCCTCTGTCTTCCCTACAGGTATTCACACACTAGAAATCAGTTCCACAGAGATACACTTAGATCTAAATAAGGGTCCAATTTCACATGTCTAAATTCATCAGTTGTGCAGAGCAGTTGTTATCTGTGTGAATTACGACAGTCTAAAAACATTAAAATGATGATTCCACAGCACTGTTAGCAATACCAAATTATTACCATGTTTTACCAACTGTCACTTACATTTGACTGATCTGTAGAGTTAAGTTGACTGACACCTAAATCAAAGATCAGTCTAACATGCTGTTGAACAAATGACTCTGGAACGGTATGAGATGGTCTTAAAATATCAGAGTTTAAGCAAATATCTCAAACATTCAAAGAATCCCACCATTCCTGACTGAAAAATACAGCTAATTAATGTTTGGCTTAGAAAGTTCATTAAATGCCACATCTAATTTATTAGTCAAGTCACCACTGCCAAATTAGTTATGAATCTTTGTTTTTAATTATAGCATAATAACAAATTACTGACGTCCAAAGGAACCCAGGTTTACTGTGCTGATCTGGATCTGAAGAGGTTTGGAGTACAATTATAGTTTCAGTTATACTGACCAAAACTGCAATTTTTAATAAGATGCAACTTTGGTGCCCAGTTACTGCTTTGTGCCTTCAGGCATCTTCTTTTCAACTATAAATCAATCCAGACATTTCTCTTTAAGATCCTTTCCTGTTGTTGAGTGAACGAAATCTATATTATTAGGTGGCCAGTTTAAGAAAAAATGGAATGAAAGGTGGACACAATGAACAGATGGTCTTGTTTGCATATATGCAAATGTTCTCCTGCTGCATTTGCACTGCACTGTGCCACTGTTAAGCTGCATACTGATCCCTGTTAACCCTTAGGTAGTGAGGTTTTTTGGTCATTTCTGATAGATGATAAGGATAAAGCATAACTTTTATGTTGGACTTTCAGTTCTAGTAATATGCAGAGATTTCAGCCAACTGAATCCATCATGAACAGATTGTTGTTTTGAAAATATCCTTCCGGTTTGTTAATTTGTGATGTTGTTTCAAGATTTCAAGTTTATTTCAACGACTTATATCTGTAGTTCAATATCAAGGCTAACTGAGAATGCAGGTTTGCATTTTTCCAATATAATTTCAGTGCAGGTTCCAAATGTGAACGTATAAATCAAACCAGCCCAGGACAGGTACTCAAAAACATAGTTGCTTATCGGTGTAAGAAATGGATGCTGACATTTGATCGCAAGCACTTCCTCATGCATGCAAAGCCAAGAATAACAAAATGAGCTGACGGATGCCATGGGCTTAACTAATGCTCATACTGAGCATCAGTTTGTGTGTTTGTTTGTTTCTTTTTAAACCGTTCTGATTTTTTTTTTTTTTTTTATTGTGAAGTACAACAAATTAAAATATTGAAGATATGATTGACCTCTTAACTTTGACTTTTGTCTTTTTTCATCCTCTTCTTAAAATGCTTTCATTTTTCATTTGTACTCTGCCTCTGCTGGTCTGCGTCTCTCACACTTTTCCGTCGACTCGCCACCTCTTTTTTCGGCGTACTTGACTTTTTTCCCTATATGAAAATGCACCCCTTCCTCTCAATTCATTCCATCATCTCTCGCTTTTGCTCTCTCTCTCTCTCTCTCTCTCTCTCTCCCTCACTCTCTTTGAAATTCTCAGGCCTTATTTCAGTGTCGTATGACGAATGGGATTACAACATTGAGGCTAGGGTACGTGATGCAGTGGCTATCATTGCTACGGCAACCTCCACCATGATATTGGATCGGGGGCCACACACCCTGCAGAAGTCGAGCTGCCTCGGGACACCTGACAAAAAGAGCTCCAACACTGGCCACTCCAAGGAAATACTGAAGTGAGTCAATGTTGTGTGGGGTCAGGGGGCATGGAATATACAAATACAATTATGGGTAAAAATGTGGACAACCTCACCAACGAGCGTTTTTCAAACATCATTCTCAAACTGTAAGAACGCCTGTCAAACACGGGCTATAGAAGAAATTATTCCCAACTGTTTCAGCCTTTACAACACAGAAAAACAAAAAACTGTGTTCTGCATTGTACTTGATATAAAGTGTGCATCTTGGTGTACATCTCAGCAATTTCAGCCAGAGTAGCTAAGGATAGTGTTGCCAGTTAGAAAAAGAGGACGTGCTTTTGATAGGTATGAAAGGGTCTCTTGTTAACCCTCTACAAAGAGGTGAGTGTGTGAAAAGTTTTAGGTTAGTGGGAATTACCACAGTTTAAGTTTGAGGAATGCAAAAAAACTAGGGGAACAAAACGCAAACTCCCCTGCCACTACTGCATTAATCTCCATGTTAAAGTTGATAACGTTTGTGTAAATTTTGTTTCTTTGTTTGATATCCTGGGCACTTAAGAATCCTGTATAGAATTCCACGACCAACAGGACTGTGAAAACAATAACACCACAACCACCATTCAGTTCCCTAAGGACACAGTGTTGGCTTTCAGTCTTCCTTCAGGCACACACCTGGAATGCTACTGTGCTTTCTGTGTTTGTGTCTGTATGTGTATATGTCAGAGAATGTTTTGTTTTAAAATGTGTGTTTTTCCTACCAGCTATTCGATTTGACTGAGCAGAAGGAAAGAATTTGGATTAGTGTATTTCAGTGGTGACTAGAGACTCTAGAGTCTGTAAGCAGCCTAACAGATACACGTAAATTCAGACACACACACACACACACACTTAATTCCACCTATTCCATCAGCACCCCCCAGAGAAAGAACCAATAATAAGACCATATGTCTCTGTGTGGTCCTGTATGGCTACAGGCCACAGTGGGCTGCATGCATGCTGCATAAATATGCCATACTGTCAGTGCTGATGGACAGAGAATGGCGGCCCCAGTGAGTCACACTGTCAAAATTAGTTAGGGGCTGCTTGACTGTGGGGCACATACGCAAACACTGACAAACAGACATACATTGCATGAGGAGCTCTAGAAGGAATCCATTGTTTCCTGGCAGATAGAGGCGACAGGAACACTAGGATAACGAGAAATTGGGCTCCAAGTGGTTTTGGATAAAGGGCTGAGGGGCTTTTTTGTGTGTGGATTTTACACGGAAAGCAATGCTTTTTTTTTTTTATTGTTTGTGTGATTGTGTATTTGCACTTGTGTTCAAATCCCTGTGCTGTTATAAAATAGTAGACCAGTAGGTGTAATGTAAGAGATGATTAATATTTTGTAGTGAGTTTGCTTTCATGTGATCCAACGAGACGTTTGCATTAATGTTTGTGGGCTGGCTACATGCGCTTATTCCAAGCCTCACGGAAAAGATTTCCTGCTGGCCATTTGACCCTTTGTTGCCTCTCGTGCATGCCAAGCAAGCAAGTTGCATCCTGGTTCACCTTTAAAGTAGTTATTCCTGTAGCGAGAGCGTGGTATTATTTAATGCCTTAATAGACAATGAAAGTGGTTCTCTAATAAATCCTGGCCCTGTTTATTAGAATGCAAACAGAGTGTTTCATTCTGCTTTGGGGCATATAGAGCACAAATGACCAACTTTTTCATAGAAGTGCGTCAGAAATTTACACATCTGTGTTGCCCGCACGTTGTGACATTCAATACTACATCTTTTCTTTTGTTTCCCTCCTTTCCACTGAACTCTGTCTGGGCTCTGTGGATGTTTTTATTCCTGAACACTTGCTGCTTTTCAGCACTTTATTACTTTTTTTTTTTTCTACTTTGATGCTCTGACAGCATTCCAGTTTCACTGAAAAGCACTTTCAATTAAAGAGGAGTTTCCCACCCACCACTTTCTCTCTTGATTCTCCCTCTGTGAAAAAAAATCATATTTTTCGCTGTGTAAATAAATGGTGAGGAAACTGGGTAGTGTATGTAAGGACAGGATTACATAAAGTACATTAATCAGGACTTCAGTGTTGGTCATTTAATGATGTCAACTCTCCTCAATTATTCTGCGTTTATTGTTTTTAAATACAATAATAACCAGTCACATTTTTGGATGTAGGGATTGTTGATTTCACCCATTATCAGAGTTAATTTCAACATGTTTCTGTGTTTGTTTTTTTTATTGTATCATTGCTCATACAATAAATCTATTTTAAAACAAAAGTTAGTAATACTAGATTCAAATTTTTTATTACCAATTAGGCAATCAAGGTACAATAAATTATTTACAGCTACAATTCTTATGAAAGTTCTTCAAGGTCTTCAATTTCTTATTCTTTTCTTATTCTTTTGTAATAGGCCCAATTGCAAATTGGATTATATTAGCAGTCTCTGCAATGAAACACTTTTGCTGCTTTTCACCGATTTTTAACAACATAATACATCTTTATGACAAGAAATATAATATAAAGGATGTCACAGTGGTGTGAATTTGATGATGCGACAATACTTTTTTTTAATCCGGTCAGTTTTTCACAAGCGCTAATGCCTAGATCCTATTTGAGAAGAAGTTGTTTGTGGTGGTGAAAAGCTACGATCTGAACCGTTTATTTTGTGACCTTATGGTCCCTGCTTTTACCCATATCTACCTGCATATGTTTCTCAGAGTCACACTTTCTATCCTACGGTCATCCAAGACTATGAGTCATCCACCCAAACCTGATATAGTATGTCTGCATGTGTGTGTACATGCACCACACACTCCCTCAAACACATGCACAGCAGGGATATATATTTATGCATCCCTGCATTGCAGTGATAGAAAATGTGTTATCCTGTGCACCCTCACGTAGAGATAAAAGAGCCATTTCAAAAGTCTCTGAAATACATTTGATTTTCTGAAACAAAAGGGATCTTAGTAATCCTGTCTATGCCATTGATGTTTCAGTGTCTATGTAACAAATTCCCCTCATAGCCAGTGATCAGTTGGGGAACATTTAGGGAGATAAGCGCACACAAGAGCCACATATGGCTATGATGAAACTGCACAAGATTCCGTGTTGGGTTTTTTCTTCTTCTTACAAAATCAGATGGGAATTCTGACATGAGAAGGGATCAAACAGCACATTAAAGCTACATCAATAGTACAGAATGAAACAAAGTAATTTTACAAAATGATAAACAGAGAAGCCTTTTCTGCCATAAATTCACAGGATGCACCAGCCTCTCTAACGGCGCAGGTTATTGTTCGTGCAGATGAATCGCACTGTTGCGATTCCCCTCTGAGATGAGATGAGAGACAGATCTGAATGTGTAAGACAGCATGAAGGGAAGTGGGTATACACCCAGGTTTAGACAGAAATATGTTCCTCTCTCTTTAGAGTATGTCAACCAGCCTCTTTCGAGTGAGATTACAGTTCCTATGGCAACACAGCTGATTGCATGAAAATTGCTATGGTTGTTGCTGCCATGGCAACACATTATATCACATTATGCTGATGTTAAATGCCGCCCCGTGTCATGGTTTTGCATACACTGCATTTGCAATTTGTTCATGATTCTCTCTTTTTCACCTACTTTAGATTTTTTTTTTTTTTAGGGGCGGCTTTTATAATATTATATTCTTACTGTGCATAGTTTATTATTATTCTATATATATATATATATATATATATGAACCTCACGATTTAAGTTAACCAGAGGCCACTAGGGGTCACATGTGCCACCTTTGGATCAGGCCCTCTGAAGTCTCCACCCACACTACCTTGACTTTCAGATTTCCCTTTTTAAACTGAGGTTGTGTTTAGGAGAATAATCCCAATCCGGCTATAATATAGCGCTTTTAGCATACAAACCAGCCAGTGTGCAGCAAAAGGCATATCATGGATGCTTGAGTCATATTATTGACTTTCTCAAACCATGCTGCCTAGGTGGGATATAAATATAGTTGAAGACATTACAGATAGAAGTACTGTATGTTTTAGTGGGAGGTACTTGCGATGAAATCTTGGGTAAGTTTCAGACCCATTGCTCATCTGTTGTCTGTATTATTTTTTATTCACCCTTGAATAGATTTACTGTCTTTTTCTCACCGTGTTTACTTAATTGGAGATGATTGTGGGTAAAATGTGCAGAGCACCTCCTTTAAAACATGCATGCGCACAAATACACACGCGCACGTAAACCTTTACTCCTTGCATTCAGACAAGATATTTATTTCTCCGGTGGGTTGTTTCAGAGGCAGAGTGTCTCCATGGTGATGGCAGCCCACAGATCGGGAAAAGGAAGTGTGAGGGAAGGAGGCAGCAGGGAGAAAGATGATTCCAGCTAATGTGCCACTACTGCACACTTGTTGACACACATAAATGCTACAATTGGTACACACAGGTGGTTAACTTAATACACTTTCTCCTCTCTCCTGTTTTTTTCCTTATTTGACTCATGATTTTTTTGTTGCTCGTTCACTAGCATGGCCTCGCTACACTTTTTAATGTCTGGCCACCCATATATTTTACAAAGTTTCAAGCGGGGCCATCTACGCTAGCAATCATTTGTCAGAGATGTGATATGTTAACTTCTATGCCAAACTTTTGGTATTTTAGAAAAAGCACTGGCGCGACAATGGAGAGAAAAACTACGCAAAGTGTTGTGACTGGGATGTGTGAGCATTAATATGTTAAATATGCTACTCATTATTATGATACTCCTGAATATATAGCTCCAGATATCAATGTCATCAATGTTGTACCACTTTAAAATACGTACTATTTACAGTGCAAATCAAAAGTGGATCAACCTCTCATCTAATCAGCTGATGTGTGAGCAGAGGCAGTAACACAACAGAACACAGTAACACAGAGCTTGTGTCCATAAATGTGGTGGACAAGAGATCCTGAACTAACGTGCTGCCAGAGTTGTGATAATTTAAAAAATAAGAAAATGATTTGTATGTTGTCTTTATTAATAACTCATCAACTATGGATTGTTAAGGTTAAATTCTATGCTTCAGCTTTTTTTTTTAATACCATCTTACTTCTTAATTTACATGTTTTATAGCATTATCCAGTATATATAACTGTATAAACTATATTTGCTAGAAAATAATAACTTTAAAGCTTTACTGCTGCAACTTTTACTGCCTCTAATAATAGTAACAACAAAAATAATATAGAATATAGAATAATGTTTGATAATATGAATAATAGTCATATAAAAACCAAAAATAAATAATTTGTTTAAATGTAAAAAAAAATCTCATTTTTTTAAACATTAATATATTATAAAAATATAACATTTAAAAAAAAACATGTTCTTCAGAAGCTATAGTAAACACTGGAAACAACCAGATTTCAGACCTCAAACCTGCAATATCATATGTTCTTTCAAAGGTATAGGCTGACATAACATAAGTAAAACCATATGAATTTCTAAGAGTAATCAAATCAAATGTGTTCAGAAGCATTCTGTAAAAACTGTGGGTGTCAATCAATATCACCTGACAAGAGAGAAGCTCATTTCTACACATTTCAGAGAAGAACATTTCTAGTATTTTATTGCCAAGTATTTGAATTGAATTTTTGACAGCATTACAAATACAAGCTGTGCGATTGAGATGTTTGGCTTGATATTTCAATGTTCAAGATATTTGAGAAGATTTTTTTAAAATCCTTGATTTTATGCGTTCGATTCCTCCCACCATCCCTCCCACTATTTTAAACTGTGAGTATGTTTGCTTTATGCCATCTGTAAAGTTACAGTACACTGTGGAAGCAGTGCTTCACTGGTACTCCTTTTTCGTTGTATTGTAGCCCCTTAAAGCTGCATTAATCATTATTTAACCACGCATAAAAAGTGTTGCTTCGATGACTCCTCAGAGAATATTTACTCAACTTCTGCAGGTTTTTTCAGCATTCTAGCATCTTTCAGCTCATCGGTTTTATTTCTGCAATAGTGCAACATTAGCGTTCAGTTCAGTGTCACCACTCTCCTGAACCTGGTTTCCAGCAGCAGCTTTCAGCACAAATCACTTTATTGTACTGCACTACCTTTGATCAGCACCACAAAGCAGCAGAGCTTTTAGCTCTCTATCAGCGATAATAATGTAATTCAATGTTGTCTTTAGAGCTTGTTTTGCTGGCTCCATTGCTGAAATATTTAGGTAATGCCTTTCTGACTCAAACTTGAATTCTCATTCTCAGATACCTCATGAATGTGACGTTTGAAGGCAGAAATCTGTCATTTAGTGAAGAGGGTCACCAGATGTTCCCCAAACTGGTCGTCATTCTTCTAGACAAGGACAGACAATGGGACCGGGTGAATATCCTCTCTTCCTCTCAGTCCTGGCCCTTCCGTCCTCTCTTCCTCCAGTTTGTCTTTTTCCTTTTTTTCTTTGTTCCTCTTTTCCTCTCTCTGTGATCTGTTTGGCACTATATTCCCTACCTTTTCAAGCATCTATTGCAGTAGTATGCATCAGTGTATTACACAGCCTTCCCCCCACTCTCTCATGCAGGTTGGCAAGTGGGAGAGAGGTTCTTTGACAATGAGGTACCATGTGTGGCCTCGCTTTGAGCTTTACACTGGGGCAGAGGAGAGGGATGACCATCTGTCCATCGTAACGCTGGAGGAAGCGCCGTTTGTCATTGTGGAGGATGTGGACCCGCTCAGTGGCACCTGCATGAGGAACACCGTACCCTGCCGCAAACAGCTCAAACTCAGGTGAGAATATACTGTGGAATTTCATCATGAGGATTGAAAATACTGTCTTATAAGTTTTTGTAAAAATCTGATGTGTATGCTTCTACATGTATAAAAGTATAGTTGTCACAAAAAATGACCAGTAGTTATAAAAAAGTGTAAAGTGTCAACAGCAGTATCTATATTTTAACAGAATATTATGCAGATTGTGATAGTGAACAAAGGAAATTAATGAATGCTACAATGAAATAATTTTATATTTATTGTAAATTTTCCCTTAATTTCCCCCTGTGGTCTCTTGGCTAATATTTTTTACTGTACTCTGTTTCATGTGACTACATCTGCTTGTTGCCCTACTGCTTAGATGACTGGTTTCTGCCACCCTTTTCCTTTCTCCCCTGCCTCTTAAATCTGACCCTCTTGTCCACTTCTCTTTGGTGTGTGATAAAGAATTGTCTTCTGTTTCTTCCTTTTCTTTCACCTGCCTACCTGAAATCTCCTGAGGGTGTCCTACATGTTCTCTCATATTTTCTTTTGACTGATCTTTTACCCTGTCCTTTTTCCTATTCCCCTTCCTGTCTTTCCCTCGGCTTGTCTGTCTTTCTCTTCATCGTCTTGTATAACATTTCAGGGATAGAGAACACTGTGCAACATAGAATATGTACAATTTCTTTTAGCCAAAGAAACAAAAACAACAACAACAACAAAATACTTAACGGGCGTGATGCATAGATTTGTATAGGTATGTCTTCATATGCAAAAATCCTAAATATAGGGACAAAGCATTAGATAAATCCCATTGATCACATTATTACATAGTGTTATTATTTTTTTTCTGCTGACTCACTTTTAAATTAATTTAAATGTAAAACTTTCTTTTATTTAAAGTAATTAAATAACTCGGTGTAAATCACTTGATAATTATCATATAAAGAGCAACAGCATGTCCTACATTTAAGAAGTTGCAACCAGCATATGTTTGTTTTAGGTGGCTAACTGGTGTCTTCTTTTTAAGAAAAAAATATCCCCTATTATCCAACAGAACATAAAGGAACAGCAGTGGTGATGGAAAAGATGTCTTTGGGTTGTTTTAAATATGTACTGAAGATAGCATGCTACCCAGCTAGCTTTGGTCCGTAATGCCTCATGATACCACTACAAGTTGAATAGCCTCCACCACCTCCGAGATGTATACAATTGGTGAAGATTCACAAGCTCTCATATTCTTTAGTGTAAGCAAAACAAACTAAAAAATGTCAAGAAGAAATATTCTTACACCTATTTTCCTTACTAAACATGATATGAACCCAATTTCCTTTTTAACTCAGCATAAAACCCTTCTAAATCAGGCGAGACATAATTCAAATATAATTCAGCAAAACCAACCTGCTTGGTCTTTCCACAATCACCTCTGGGTTACACAATGTCAATCCTCAGTTTGCTGAGGATTGACATGAAGCTGTCCTGCCTCTACGTGCTCTCTTTCCTGTCTCCACCTGCTGTGTCCTCTCATCCCTGATGATCATAACTTTAATTCTTCTTAACTGCAGTCTCCTCCATATTCTATCCCCTGTTGATCCACTTCTCCACAGTCTCAGAGGCTGGGTCCTTGCCCAGATTTGTTTCTAGCCATATCCAGGCTACAAAGCCTGATTGATCCTAGCCTATGGTGACTCCTCTGCTGTGATACAGTAACAATCTAGGTAGACTTCAGTGAACACAAGGCTGGAAAGAGATAACAGTCACTATGTCTACACAGCTCAAGACAACTAATTGGTAAACTAGAAAACTATATATTAACATTATATGGTGTTGATTTTCCGCTTTTTTTATTCTGGCTATATTTTACAAATTGCTCCTTTAAAATCTGCATAGTACTGATTTTTTTTTTTTTCTTTTAGTTTGATTAATTAGATTTCTTCCTTGCTACTGTTCTCTCCCTTTTTTAATGAGAGTATTATACTGTATGTACTTCAATCCCCACTAGACGCCACTGTCAAACTGTTGAAATACTTCCTTTGGTTCCTCAGTCTTTACTTTCTCTCTCTCTCCCCCCCTTCTTGCTTTCTGTGTCATCTATCAGTAATCATACAGGTGATTCAGGGATTTACATCAAACGCTGCTGCAAAGGTTTTTGTATCGACATCCTGAAGAAAATTGCCAAGACAGTAAAGTTCACTTATGACCTCTACTTGGTCACTAATGGCAAACATGGCAAGAAGGTGAACGGGACATGGAATGGCATGGTTGGAGAGGTGAGGACACTTTAATGGACAGATGTCTTTTTGTTTGCTTTTTTTCGAGACTGTACAGAATAAAAAAGGTGCACGTGGAGGATGATTCTGATGAGCTTATCCCATAAATGGTGGTTCATGTTTAATTTCATACAGCTAATGGCACACATCAGTTGGCAGAGGATCTTACAGGATATTGCAGAAAAACAATAAAACGTAAGCACGTATGCCAGATCAGTAAGGTTGTGTCTTGTGAAAACAAGAAATATTAAACTGTTCATCTGTTTTTGGCCACATAAAAGACAATATTAGGGAACTGAAAAACATAAACAAACTAGCTAACAAAAACTTTTCTGTTGAGCGAACAGTCCAATAGCCAGGGATTAATACGTCCTAAATGTGGTATGGTTTAATTTCTTTATTGTGCTGTATGTTTATTCATTAAGTGTAAGTATGTTTGTTGTTCTTTTACTCCTGTCCTTTTCTCATCATTTGTGCTGCTTAAGCAGTTTGTAATTTACTTTTCTTTATGTGACTCAAATGCACAGATTAAATTGTTTTCAAAACAAAATTAATTGAGCCAGAAATTACGTACTCTAATACCAACACTAACACTTCTACAAGGATGGAGAGCGTTTTGATTCCTGTAGGAATGTATCTGTTGCCCTCGCGACCTGGCCCGAGGGGAGCTGTGATCAGCTCCACAGAAACCTTCAGAGGAGGACAGCGAGGTTCCTAATCACGGACGGAGAGAGTAAAAGATGTAGAGATGTAGCTGGAGAGGGAGGGAGACAGCAGCCTCAGGGAACGATCCACTCCTCCCCTGCCCACATTACCTTCAGACATCCATCACAATGTGGTCTTTAAAAATCCGTGTTGAACTTAATGTCACTGAAAAGTGACTTTATTAACACAATCTGTTTAGATGTGGAAGCTAATTTATAGTATCTATATTAGCTGTTTTAAAATTCCTGGAATAAACATCAGCACGACGGCCAAAGCTAATGTGTATGTGCAGTATATGCATGGAGGCATAGCTCCATGTCCTGCAATGCCTAAGTAAGCAGCTAGTGATTTAATTTGAATGGGGGGAACATGACAACAGATGCAGAAAACAGAGAGAAAGTGAGTAGGTAAGAAAAATTGTGCATAGGATTCATGTTCATGAATCTGGCATACGTACATACTGTATCCCTGTATCAAATAGGCTTTCCTGCTCCATTTTTAGTCAGGCAGATGCTCACCAAGTGAAATGCTTCTCCTTTCTCCATTTTAACAAAATAATGTGTTACACTCTTAGTTGGTGGTAACTTGCATGTCTGACTTTCCTATCATGTTTCTTTCTTCTTCTTTCTGCTAATACCCAGTAGGTGTAGGGGGAATAATCAATGCATCAATACATCATATCGTGACTGTGGGGCCTGTTGCGTTTCCCACCCCTAATGTTCAGCATACCCACTTACCTTTACTGTTTCCCCCCTGCCTGTTCCTGTCTGTTTGTGGCTGGCCCGCAGGTGGTGTTGAAGAATGCCCACATGGCCGTGGGCTCGCTCACCATCAATGAGGAGAGGTCGGAGGTCATTGACTTCTCTGTGCCCTTCATTGAGACGGGGATCAGTGTCATGGTCTCCCGTAGCAATGGAACTGTGTCCCCCTCTGCATTTCTTGGTGAGCGCATGTAAAACACACATGCGCACAGAAGTAAGGGAAGGCTTTCACAAAATAAGAACAATGTTTACTTGTGTTGATCAGAGTGAAAGATGAAAGATTCAGAGTTTAAAAATGTAATTATCACTAAAATCACTAAAAGTATAATTTATGCCTACATTATTTTGTCACTTACATAGATTTGAAACAAAGTTCTTGATCTTAGAAGCATTAGAAGAAAATCTTATAGTTTAACTTATAATCATATTATGAAGTAAAAATAAAAAAAGATATCTGCCAATCAATTTAACGATTTTTACCAATTGTTAAACCAGGCTAAAAAGATACTTCACTTTACGTTGGAAGAATTGGTTCCAGGGACTCTTGAGATATAGTGATTTTTACAAAATCGCCAGTTCTGACTTTGATGTTTGACCTTTCAATGTCAAACTTATTTTGCATTTAAGTCTTGACATTATATATATTTTTGGAATTTTCCCGGCGACCTTTAAAAGCTTGTCAGAGGCCTGCCAGGATCTCACAGAAAAAAATTTAGACGATTCATGCAAATTTTTGGGTGGTAAGCTACTAACAGACGGACAAACAAAGAACTAAAGAAGGTATTAACTTCAGACGGAAGGAAACAGCAAAAATTAAAATGGCTCCATACGTGTGATCTGGCACTGTCTCAGGAAGCTCTTTGATCCCAAATTGGATTAAAAACACACAATTTACATTCTTTTCCATTTTTTTCTCGTAGTCACTAAGCTAAATGTATGAACACACACCCACAGTGAAAATTTTCATTCAACAAAAGTTGCAACAATGCAAATTTCCCCATTGTGTTACAATAAAGGCATTATCTTATCTTATCTTATCTTATCTTATCTTATCTTACAAGGACTTTAGGGGAGAATTCAGATATTTTTCCTGGTCTTTAAGGGTCTAAACATAACAAAATGCAGATTTTTTTAAAAATATTATTCCAGTATGGACTTCAGTTGCTTGTACTGTTTGGGCAAGATGGAAATGAATAGCTTCTTTGGCACTAACTAACTATGCTTTCATTGCAAGTGTCTTGAACATGGAATACCTATAGTGCTAGGTTCTCTTTTAATGGGCTCAGTGCTTGGGATGTGTTGTCTTCCAGGTGAGTTAGCAGGGTTCCCAACCAGCTACCGCTGAACTAGTAGTAGAAAGAAATGTGGAGTTTGTGTTGTTGTCATTTCATACAGCTTCAGTTATGCCATTGGAAAGTAGATCATTATTAGTGTGACTGTTATCAATAAGATAACCCTAAACTTTAGGAACAGTAATACTGGGTTACATGCTGCTTTATTTCTGTGAATGTAGAGAGGTAATTGTAACTAGATTATTTGACATAGAAAGTGGGAATTAATCATGCAAAAACACCCATGAACACTGGGAACCTCCATCTAACAGTGAAGGTCATGTAATCCAATGGAATGCTGCAAAGCTACTAAATAGACCTTGTAATCAGACTCTTTGAAATGTGAAATGCTGTGGTTTTTGTTACAGTCTGTTCTGTGTAAAAAATTGCAAAGCGTTACACACAGACTAAGACAAAATTCATTAGCATGCAATACATAGTACTTAGAGTCTAATGTAAATAATGGTGTTGATACTACCCAGTTATTTATACAGTATATATATTTGGTTTAATTAACTTCCCTCTCATCTTCCCCTCCCCTGTTTCTTGATTCTCTACCCCCACCTGTATCACCTGTCTCTCACACCCCCCCACCCTCCTTCCCTCTCTGTGTTTTAGAGCCCTTCAGTGCTGACGTCTGGGTGATGATGTTTGTAATGTTGCTGATTGTATCAGCTGTGGCCGTATTTGTGTTTGAGTACTTTAGCCCGGTGGGTTACAATCGCTGTCTGGCTGATGGGCGAGGTGAGAGGACTGCGCACACTCACACACACTTGCTCAGACCAAGTCAATCCATGCTACATAAACGTGACAATTGTATGCTAAATGTGCCCCAAATTTCTTTGTTGGGCGATTTTTCACTTTGAATGCACCTTTCAAACAGACCCCTTCATGTGCAAGATTATTTTAGCAATCCTGTCTGTTTAAGTGAGACCTGAGAAATAGTTTCCTTAGTGCTTTTGAGTACTTATCTACAGTATATCTACACCACTTAAGCTTTTTCACTAATGAAAGGGATTACTGACAAGAACTAGATAGGTGATCTTAAGGATTCTTAGCACCGTTGTGTGAACAAAGTCTGCTATATCTCACATTACAACACGCTCTTTTTATTGTGACGTGAACAAATATTACACTACGCTGTGCTGCTGCACCACCGTAGCTGGAGTTGTAAAACCTGATGAATGCGCCTTAGTAGATTTATTACCATACAGTGAAAATATTTCTCTAGTTTAATGGTGTCTGACAGTATGAAACACTTCATTCTTGAAACAAATTTGGTTCCAGCTGGCCGTTCCTTTAAATTTTCTCTGCAAAAATTGATTGTCCAGATTCAGTCTATGTTTAATACAACCAGCCCTGTTTGACATTCATGATAGCTGTAGCGTTTTACAACGGCGACCATTCAAATTGAAATGAGATGTGTTATATCACTAGTCACAGCCTTTTATCAAGGACCAAAGGGGAAACGATTCACAAAGGATTTCTACTCCCTGCCGTATTGTTTTCTGATTATTTTTTCTGTAACATTAGGGCATGTGTCGTGTGACTCCTCTCCAGTTCACTTACGGACGACGCAAAATGTTCTTTTGCTACAGGCATTCATAACGCACATCCGTGCTTTTGCGCATGTCGTGAGAACTCATAGGCCGCATTAACTCAAGAGGAGTAAACCGAAACTTTCATCTTCGCAGATCTTCGCTTTACGTCTTCAATTACTTGTACACAGCAACTCAAGAACTAAAAAATCACCCTTCTCTCTGACAAGTGTTCTCTGTTGCATGTCGAGCATGAGATGTAACAAACGATACCGACCTGCCACTACCTGAGGCTCCAAGACATTAGTTCCACTGCGAATTATTCAACTAAATTGACTATGTAACTAAAATGTCATTATTTGTTTTTTAATAATATTGATGTTTTTCATCGATTTTCTTAACATTTTTACATCTCAAATCATCCTTGTTTTAACTGAAAATTATTATATGAATTTCAATTACCTTAAATCAACCTTAAATGGCAGCTACACTCCCACCAAATCACTTGTGTTTTCCTAAATGAACTGATAAAATATCAATCAAATATGAATGTTGGCACCCTATGCAAAGGAAAAATAGAGATTGTTGTATTACTCAGCTTCAAGCAAGGCAACTGTGTTGTGAATAGGTCTCTCTCTCTAGGTACACTGGCTTGCTAAGTCGCTTTCCTTTATCATCAAATGTTGGGTCACTGACTAGCAATTGCAGCCTTCTCACACATCCGTCTTCACCAGGATAAAGTTTAGTGACTTTATCCAGCTTCCATTTCTGAGGATCCCACATTCATCCAAGGAATGGATTCAATTTAAGTAGCCTATTGTCCTTATCTTTCTTTACTATTTCCTTCTTGTCTTGGAGAGCTTGTATGGACTCAGAGAAAGTTGCCTGCTAAACAAAACCAACTTCTGCAACCCTTCTCTCATCAAGTTTCATTAGTTCTTAGTATTAATCCTTTTAACACCTTGTCGAGCAATGGCTCTGACTAATAGTGTCCAACTGGAGAACTTAAGGAAGCGATCAAGTAGTGAGCTTGTCGTTGCAGCGTACAAAAACATGTACAAAAACATTACAAACTTCAGCGTCTTCAACTGTAATGTCTCCCACCTTAATATCTCAACTGGGAAGTTCACCACGCCAGAGAAAATCTGGGCCAGTAAACCGAACCAAAGAGCTCCTTTATGTTGGCGCCTCTCGATGCATGATCCGCAGGGTTGTCGTTAGACATCACATATCTCCACTGATCTGCACTTGTACTTTCTTTAATCTGCTGGATGCGGTTTGCCACAAATACGTGAAATCTTTTTGCCTCATTGCTTATGTAACCCAGGACGAACTTTGAGTCAGTCCAAGAGGTTTCTTGGGCATCTTTTATTTCCAACTTCTTTCTGAGCAGGTCACTTGTGCGCGCTGCAACCACAGCTGCTGAGAGATCAAGCCTTGGCAAAGTTGTGACTTTAGTGGGAGCCACTCTGGCGTTACCCATCACTAAAGAACAGTGAATTTGTCCTGTTACACTGATTGCTCTCAAGTAAGTACATACTCCATACCCTGTAACACTTGCATCTGAGAAATAGTGGAACTCATACCTTTGGACTTCATTGAAGTCTTGTGGGAGATAACGTCGTTGAATTTTAACATCAGCTAAGTTCTTTAGGTCCAAAAGCCAGGATTCCCATAGTGTTTGAAATGACACTTTCCAGTCCTTACACTTTATTGGGTCTCCACTAAAAACAGAAGGTTCTGTCACCGGAAGACGGCTGGCATTATTGCTTCAGCGAGGATTATTGTGCTCTCTTGTTGAGCGTGGATAGCAGGTTTGTAGCTCGTAGCAGGTTTCGCTTCCATGACAGAACGTGAAGGCATGGGAGGTTTTGGAGGAGTCATTGGGGTGAGTACAGATTTATTATGCACTTGCTTATGACCATGAAGGAGCTCTGATATTTCTTTGTCTGAATTGAGTTCTTGTTCATATACTTGGAGTCTTGCCTTTGCAGCATTCATCCTTTTTACTCTGTCTTAGCGCTCTATTTGTCTACGCTTTCCTTCTAATGCCTTTTGTCTTTCAGCATTTTCTGCTTCTTGCAGCGCAAATTTCTTTTTATTCTCGGCCTCAAGACTCTCAAGCTCTTGTTTTTCACGTTCCATTTCTTCCAAAACCATCAATGTGGCTTGGGTTTCCGCTAGCTCTGCTGCGGCTTCCTGTTTCTTAATGGAAGATAGACTTGAATGTCTTGACACCCTATTTGAACTGTAACCGGACCTTGAATTCTGAGAACTTAAACTGGAGCTTTTGGATGCTACAGAAGAAGATACTGAGTACATCTCAACAGATGTTGTTTGTTCTATCTGAGAACCTTGACCCATGGTTTGATCTTCAAGAAGCTTCCACATACATTTCAATATTTGCTTTGTGACTGCATCACAAGTGTCTACCCGTCGTCGGGTTTCACTGTCAGGGGGGCTGTGATGCCGTAAATCTTCATACACTTGCTTGACATCTGTAGAGGCAGAGCTGATTCTAGTCTTGTAGGTCAAATACTAGAGGGAGGTTGGTTGAGTGCTCCTTTGGTCTCTCTAATGAGAGCCTTCCATTTCTCATACATACTTGTAAAGCGATGCTGCAGCCTTTTCGATTTATCATTGTGGAATTCTTGACCTTTTTCAGTAAGTTTTCTGATTCTCTGACTTCGTCTAAGTTCCTCTTCTGCAACACTTACACGTTGTTTGTAGGGTTTCAACTTAGAAGCCTTTGACAGATTTGGGTCTAAAGATTCATTATCTAAGAGTTTAGACTGCTGCTGTGACCCTCCAGCACCATTGTCACTCTTTAATTCTTGTTTGAGAGTACAAACATTTTTACATCTCAAATCATCCTTGTTTTAACTGAAAATTATTATATGAATTTCAATTACCTTAAATCTAGTCAACTGACTGCTGGCAGCTACATGTAGTTTAATCACTAGGTTATGTAATCCTGTTGCCCTACGCTGCTGCCAGCTTTAGCATAATTGTAGCCTGTCACATGCCCATGGAGCCCTCCCGCTCTTTCTCCCCTTTCTATGACAGCTACAGTAGGTGCTTCCATCCTGCTACCTTGTCATAATGCCATAGGAGGTGGAGCAGAGTTAGTCTGTAACAGTGGGTTGTCACAGCAGAGACGGCAGTTGAGGGCTGAGAAGATACATCCTGCAATCGTTGACAAAATAATGGGATGGGAATAAATCTAGACTTTGGTACCACTCTCCATCAAGTGCCTCCCATAAATCAAATCAAATCAAATTTTATTTGTATAGCCCGAAATCACAATTTACACATTATCTCACTGGGCTTTGACAAACTGTACAGCTGTGACATCCTCTGCCCTTAGACCCTCGAACCGGGTGAGGAAAAACTTAAAAAACCCGAAACAGGGAAAATAAGAAACCTCAGGAAGAGCCACAGAGGAGGGATCCTTCTTCCTAGGACGGACAGATGTGCAATAAATGTCACTTGTACAGAACACAAAAACATGATAACAACAGTTCATTTAGAATGCATAAAACATCCATGAGTCCCAGAGTCTGTGGATTTTATGAGTCCGGATGTATGGAAAGTCTAGTGATCCAGACGCAGGTGGACTCTGTTGGTCCAGGAGTCATTGTACTCCATGTAGGAAGATCTGGGTGTTGCTGAGTCCAAGAGTATGTAGAATCTGTAAATCCAGGGATATGTGAAGTGTAGTGGTCCAGAAGCAGGTGTAGTCTATTGATCCAGAAGCCATTGTGATCTGTGGGTCCCGATTTGCACTTGGAAATCCAGCCTAGGATCCAAGTCACAGGATCTCCTTTCCTAATGTGGCCAGGAGGCATCAGGCAGGACCACAGCAGCACCTCCCACCGCGACCTAGAAAAACCTGCAGGATGGTAAAGCACAACGACTCCGGGGAAGAAGTAAAGTTAGTGTAAGGATATGGACATTTACAGGAGCAGAGAAGGAGTCGGAGTCAGAGGGGGGAGAGAAGAAAGCTCAGTGAATCATGGAGTTTTCCCCCAGCAACCTAAGCCTATAGCAGCATAACTAAGGGCTAGATAGGCCAGCCTTAACTATAAGCTTTATCAAAAAGGAAGGTTTTAAGCCTACTCTTAAAATCAGAGAGTGTGTCTGCCTCCCGTACCAAGACTGGAAGATAGTTCCACAGGAGAGGAGCTTGATGGCTGAAAGCTCTGCCTCCCATTCTACTTTTGGAAATTCTTGGGATCACCAATAACCCTGCATCCTGGGAGCGTAAGGTTCTGGATGGGCGATAGGGTACTATGAGCTGTTCAAGATAAGATGGTGACTGACCATGAATAGCTTTGTAGGTGAGAACAAGGATTTTAAATTCTATTCTGAATTTAACTGGGAGCCAGTGCAGAGAAGCCAGTATGGGGGAAATATGGTCTCTGATATTAGTTCTAGTCAGTACACGCGCTGCTGCATTTTGGATTAACTGAAGAGTTTTTAAAATTTTGTTAGGGCAACCTGAAAATAAAGAATTACAGTAGTCCATAGTGGTGGGGATGACTACATGCAGATAAAATGAAGTGGTATTCGTGATTTGTTAACCTTTTATCATTCTGTGTGTACCCCCTTCCCTCTTTCATGTGTCATTCTTGTGTTCCAGAGCCCGGTGGTCCCTCCTTCACCATCGGTAAGGCCATCTGGCTCCTCTGGGGTCTGGTTTTCAACAACTCTGTCCCCGTGCAGAATCCCAAAGGCACCACCAGTAAGATCATGGTGTCAGTATGGGCCTTCTTCGCTGTCATCTTCCTGGCCTCCTATACTGCCAACCTGGCTGCTTTCATGATCCAAGAGGAGTATGTCGACCAGGTGTCAGGCCTGTCAGACAAAAAGGTGTGAAATTGAGGCAAGGGGTTGTGGGGTGAAGGTGGAGGTGGGTGAAAGTATGTCCTGTGGGCTATTATGAGTCAGAGTGCAGTCAGAGGTAGAGTTATTCTTATTTACCTCTGTATTTATAGAATAACAACAAATCAAGACAGATAATGGTCTATTTGTTATATTTAATGTACTGATCATTCAGTTCAGTGGTGCAGTCTTTCAGTCTTTGCTTGACCTCCCACCACAGAACTATTACATTGTAAAAACATAGTTATTGTTTCAGTAGTTCACCAAACTGGAGGAAAATAGTTGAAGTAACTTTGAATCTTTAAAAGGTTATCGCAACTTGTCTTTTTAAGTTCAAGTGTACTTAAAATATTGAGACAACTTTGCGACTATTTTTGCCACTACTAAGTTCAAGCAATGACATTTTTACAGTGTAGATGAGCTCAAATGCTAAGAACCTTAAAGCTAGTGGTAAGTAATGTTGATGAAGCTAAAAAGAGCAAGGCAGATTTTGAGTATAGCCACTGCAAAAACCCCACCCTTTCCCCCACAAAAAATGAAGGCAGACGGCTTTACTACTGTAAGTGTTACAGTTTTTCTCTTAAATCAAATCGAATCAAACTTTATTAATATAGCCGAAAATCACAATTTACACATTATCTCACTGGGCTTTGACAAACTGTACAGATTACTTACTTTATTCTGCAGTAGAAGCTGTTGTAGGTAATGAACTTTTGCCCTACAATTCTTACCTGTCTGACGTGCTAGCTTTAGCTGAATCTGCCTCTCTGTTTTGTCTATGAACCCTGGAATGCACAGTAAGTGCACAGGCAGGGTGCACACAGGTGGGTAATTCTGTTTGTAGACTGGTGACACAGGGATAATCATTACCCTTAGTACCATTGGTGGATTTTTAATTTTAATCAATTGATTTTAATTATTCTTAATGGTTTTTTTATTTTAATTTAATCATTACTGTGAAGAGAATTTCAAAAAATCTGATAAAAAAGTGTTTCAGAACTGCATAACCCACGCTAGCTTCATGTCATTGTATTCAGTTAAACTGATTTGACAGTCATTTTGAAGTATTATTCAAAACTGTTAGTAATATGAATGTGTATAATGTTTAATTAGAACATTTTTAACAAATTAATCATGTTTTAACATGTTTCAGTGGGTTTCAAATGTGGCAAATGTATCTGTAAATATATTTCCCTGTTTGCATGGTAACAGCGCACTTTGTTTTCAGGGTGGTTGCAGGAGTTTTGCTCTGCATTGAGGTTATTTTATCTGATAGTTAAACTTTTTCTTGTGACAATAGATGCACAAAAATTGACCAATTTACAGTCGGGTTTGTGTTTATTTACCTCCTAAACACAATATGGGTCTATATTTTAATCAGATCTTATTTGCGTCCTCAAATTTTTCATTCCAATATATTTCAGGTCCCCCATGGGTGAAGGTGGGAGTTAGTGAATTAGTTAACAATGTGGGGGAAAAGTACCCATGACAGGGCCTTTAATCCTAGGGTGATGTTTTCAGATTGCCAGTTTTATCCAACTGAAAAACATAAACAACAAAGAAAAGCAGCAAACGCTCAACCATAAGAAGCTGGGACGAGTGAATGTTTCTCATGTTTGTTTAATAGACTTAAGCGATTATCATTTTGTTTGGAAGCATTTGGATTGCTTTCTTTAAAATTATGTCTTAAACTTGAAGAGTAGATAAATTTAGAGCTGAAACAGTTCATCAATCAATTAGTCAAACAGCTGAAAATCAAAAGCCAGCATTTTAAAAATGGGCCATCAGTTTAAAATACAAGCAAATTCAACAAATATGACTCTGTTGCAGCTCCTTACCTGTGCAGATCTGCTGATTTTCTTTGTTTTATGTGGCCATATACATATGTGTTTCGCTTTGGACAGTTTTGAATATAGACTGTTGAGTGCTACTCTTCAGCATTTAGTTCATTTTAAGCTTCCAAAAGAGTCCCATTCTTCTGCTGAGCATTACATTCAAAGCTATTTGTTGCGGTTCAGTGGCTTTAACATACTAACGAGTGCTCCTCTGTCATTTGCTCTGTGTGCCCCCCACAGTTCCAGAAGCCTAACGAATTCTCGCCACCATTCCGGTTTGGCACGGTGCCCAATGGGAGTACAGAGCGCAACATCCGCAACAACTACCCGGACATGCACACTTACATGACGAGCTTCCACCAGAAGAATGTAGATGAAGCGCTTTACAGTCTGAAGACCGGGTGAGGAGGGGAGGGACAGAGGGGAGGATGGAGAGACAGATTGGGAGAGGAGGGAGTTGAAAAGAATTCTACAAGGGAAGAAAAGAGACAGTGTTGTGGAGCTGTGAGCTCCTGTACTGATGCAATAGGGAGAAAAGATGATAAAGGAGTAGGAAGAGGAGTGTTCTGGGCAGTGTGGGTAGGCAGGCGTATCTTCCTGCCGCTGGCGCCCAGAATAGCAGCATAGCCTGTGGTTCCTGTGAAAGATGCCCAATATTCTCTTTTTGCACCTGTCTTCTAATGTTTCCATCAGTCTATGTTGAATAATTAAGAATACAAAGCAGCGATGTTCCTCTGCTGTTTGGTGCAAGTTTAAGTTGAATGCCCACAGAAACTTGCAGAGCCCCCATCAATGTTTTATGGCAGTTTGTCACCAACCTGGAGACTGTCATGTCAGCGTGCCTCACTCAGGGTTGTTATGAATAGAAGAGAAGAGACGTGAATAGAAAAGAATGCAGTGTGTCCACAGTTAATGATTTAAAGTCCAACCAAAACGGACATTGGAGAGTATCTAAAAGCTGTGTCATGACGTATTTCCTGTTGAAATGAGAAACAACCATACATAAGGTAGAAGCTGCGACATAACGTTGGGATGAATCTTAGTAGCTGGTAACTACAACAACAGTTGTGGCTCCACGAAGCACTGCTGAACTCCACTAAAGTTTGAAGATTGATTAACAGCTGGATGCCATGACATTTTTGTTTGAAATTGCCCGGTACATGGTGATGTAATTTCACGCGACATGATTTTACTAGAACAAAATGATATTGGATTTTAATGTAAAAATACAAAGACATTTGTTTTTTCGTTTTTTTGGCATATATGGTTCAACAGGCAACAGTATGATCGAGGATCCAATCTAAATGCATTAAAATTGCACTTTTTCATTTCAGGTGGACTTTAACAATGATGGTTTGTTTCAAACTTTGAATCCGTCAGTATTATACCTCAGGAAACATAGGAGTAGATCAAAGGAAAATAGACAGTTATTGTATCTAAAGTCACCTTTATTTCAGCCTTAGGAAGCAATGTGCCATTAAAATGCACTCAGACAAAAATTAGTCTACAAATCTACAGTTTGCCCTCTCCAAAATATCTGTCAATACAAACTCAGAATTTTTTGTGTCCTTGAAAGAAACTTGGCAGCTTGCCATTAATTATAGCTTAAATATTTTATTGTTGCAATTTGAATTCATTAATTCTAATTAAATACTATTCTTTTGTATCCAAGAGTCTTTTAATCAGTGCACAGCAGGCCAGCTGAACACATCAGCAGAGAATGCGGTTTCTAATAATATTTGAATGATGAATGAAGGTTTGCCTTCATTTTATTTTATCATGAACTGAATATAACTGTGTAAAAACACAATAAAGCAGTTTCAGAATCCTTTGTTTATATTTTCTCCATACCAAAGTAGAATTTGTAAGAAAATAACAAACCCACAAAATGTTAAATTAAACACTATAGTTCAACAACGACAAAGATTATTTCATAAGTATCCTAAAATCCTATTACTACCTATTTGTTATTAATAATCAAGTGTGATAAATGCAAGGGCTCATGCACAAGTACATGATTTCAGACACATTCATTCATCGTCCCAATGATACCTGAAGGTACAAGAAGGTCCACAATACAATCTAAAAAATTTGCTAACATGTGTTCCTTATGTCACGGCCTGCAGCAAACTGGATGCCTTCATCTATGATGCTGCGGTGCTGAATTACATGGCAGGCCGAGACGAGGGCTGTAAGCTTGTCACCATTGGCAGCGGCAAGGTGTTTGCCTCCACCGGATACGGGATCGCCATCCAGAAAGATTCAGGCTGGAAAAGAGCTGTGGATCTGGCCATCCTCATGCTGTTTGGTGATGGTAAGGACCCTTCTTGCATTCTTTAAATTATATGTCAAAGAGACAGATACATTTACTTGGTTATAATGCAATACTTCTATTCTGATTTCTTTGTTATTTTTAATATAACAGCACTACTCCAATTCAGTATTATATTATTATTCCATAAACATGGCCTAAACATTATTACATCTAGGAGGTAACATGCATGTCATAGGTGTTTATGTCACTATGAGCAAACATTATCTCTCCTAACTGTTTAATCACATTTCAGGTTCAAAGAGAGAAAGATCAATGTAAAGTTAGGTTGATCATCTAAAATTAAGTCATCAAATCAGTATCAAATTCAGAGACCTGGAGTAATGGAAGTAGTTTTAAAGGCGCTGTATAGCTTCACAAAAAGGCCTCCTCAGCCTGGCCGGTACAGTTGAGTTCAACGGCGAGCCCCCAGCAGGCCTGAAAGAAAGCAGCTGCTGCAGAAGTGAAAGCTGTAGTGTGGATGGTGTTTGTTTGTTTGGTAACTCACAGACAAGAAATATTGAGCTTAACTGACGACAGGTGGAAGGAAATGTTTACATGTGATTGACACGGTTCTTCAGTGTCACAGACTGGGATGAACGATTCATCAAACAGACAACTTAAATACAATTGGATTTGTCAGATTTGCCATTTGAAGGATTTGAGTTCTGTAGTTTTTTAGTTAAAAACAGATGTTTGTGTTTACATTGTAAATCAGTAGACTACTGTGTACAATATAAATTAATCCCCTTGCTGATACAAGCTTACGCAGAGTTGCAGAACATTCTTTCTGCTTGTTACTAAACCTTCTTAGAAGAAGCAGAAGCGTACGATTTTTTTAAAAAGTGCATAAATAATTTTAACACTTTACCAACACCAATGGCTGATACAGTAAGTGATGTGCTGGGAGCACAAGCGTGTGATCATAGCCAGCAAGGGTTTTTACTTGTACGAAATATTACTGTAGCACTGTAAAACAATACGGCAACAATTAAACAATAACAGTATATCTCTTAATACACCGGCTCTTCATCATCTGATTGAAGTCGTTGAAGTGGTTTGTATGCATATGTATAGTAACAGACATTTCCCATCAGTAAGGTGAGATAATGACAGAATAGAACCACATTATGAAGTTATACTCACAACACGTGCCAAAGTGCTACTGTGATGCTTTAAAAATTGAACTGCAGCAGCTAAACTTTATCATTTTGTTTGCACTGGAGATGAGTCTGTTGATACACTTCCTAAATCTTCAGATCCACGTATTATTTTTTATTTCATTTTTATTTTCTTCCAGTCACTGATTCTGCTATCAGAAGATTAAGTTTTGTACCAAGTTCTAATCACAAGGCTTGCCTATTTAGCTTTGCCCTCCACATGTTTTTTCATTTGGACACCTGTTTTAATGTGACTTGAATGACAAGTAAGCAGGCACCATCTGAATACCACAAAATGTGTTTATTTTAGATAAGCTGGTCCAGAGGATTTGATCAGGACTGGTTTGCTTTAGATTTCTATGATATACACCAATAAACCAATGATGAATTGATGTATTGATATTAGTTAATATTAGAAATAATAAGTTGCTGCAATAGATAGAGTCGCAGGAATTTGACAGGAAACAACTCTCTGCTGCCTTCTAACAGGGGCCAGAAAGTGAACAAAAATTGAGGAATAAATGTTGTACAGCACATTTGTGACTGACAGAAATGTACTGTTGTAACTATCACTTATTAATATGGTGTTACAGGATGTCCTATACCAAAGAAGAGTGTATTAGTGAACATGGACGTGGACTAATAGATTACGTATACTGTGAAATGCATCACCAGCTTGATTTTGGCAGCACTTTGGCATTTTTAACCTTCTTGTAAAGACAAGATATCCTTTGGAGAATCCACCTACAGTCTACAGTCTTCACTTCCAGAGATAGTATGTGCTCCATATTGCTCATGAGCTGTCATCCTATGTTATACCCTACCTCAATGTTCACACACACACATGGATGATCACCTTCAATGTGCTATCCCTTTCCATCACAGTGGGTGTACACACAGTCACATGTGACATGTGTACATGTCACATGTGACTGTGTGCATGTTTGAATGTTTGTTCTTCAAAAGGTCAGACAACATGTCTTCACAGATTTACCAAACGGAAATAAGGTCTTATTGTTCTGTCATGAGGCCAACACATCATGTAAACTGTTTGGCTGTCAGCACACGTATGTTTCTTTGGATTAAATGATCAGACACTTCAATGTTTGCTTGTATCTGTTACATCCTTTTTATTAGTCCAGGTGTGAACGTAATGTTGGTCTCAGCACGCTAACAGAAAACTGAGCAGTGACTGGTACAGGATCAGGAGGAGTGTTTGATAAAAGGTTGAGGGTGGATGAGGAGAGGCTGGGAAAGATGGTGGGTAAGAGTGGAAGGAACATTAGAAAGCAGAGAACAATTATAAAAATAAAGATTTCAGTTACACTGTAGATTTTGCTCCTCGAACCTGTCACAATTCTTAATCAATCCCTATAGTAATTCAATTGGATTGTGTGGTTTAACAGTGCATACAGCCATATGCCAGTGCCTTTGAGATCAGGTTTAGAATCAATAATGTCAGATTTGACACTGTGGCATTGGTTTTAAATGGGAACCAATCTGCAGTTCCTATTGCTGGTCTGAAGATGCTCAGAGGGTCATTTTGACATACATCCCTAAGAATGCCTAAAATATCTGGTGCATTTTGTCTTTGGGGATTTAATAGTACTTCTTTGGGAGACACAACAGCGAAAATATTTCTCAAAGCAGACTTTCTGCCTCATTGAACAAAAAGTGGACATTATCAATCGGCCTTTTTTTCACTGCAGCCATATCGACAGAAAATCACAGGTAAGCACAGACGTAAATGCTAAAAAAATTTTTAGGGTTCTACTCCATCCAATCGATCCAATGAGCCTGCTAGAACAAGAGCAGTATAGTGACTCTATTTGACCTAATCGTTATAGCCTGGCACACTGACACTCCTGAATCATCACTGTCAGGTTTGGTACCAGTCTACTGAGATGTGTCTGGTAATCTGTGCTGTACCTTGAGATGTTGTTTTAAGGGGAGTGACATGTTCCCCTTAAAATATATATATATTCTGGTTTAAAATGGCTCTTTCTTTTTGCTTTCAACAAAGAAGATGTAACGTGTTAATAAGCTGACTTGCTGCTTCTAGCTGTTATGTGAAGCTAGGTTAATTGGTTCCTGGCAGAAGCTCATTTATCTTGTCTCATTCAAAAAAAAGATTAAATTTAGCAAAATATTGATTGAACTATGTCATGAACAAATACATCAATGTGAGACATCTTAAACATCACAACTTTTACTTTGGTTGCAATTTTTAGAGGTTTATGTCCACTTAATGTGTTTCTGACTAATTATCATAAAAACCATAGCCATAAAAACTTTTTTTCTTTTTTTGTATTCATACACAAAACAGAGTTATGTTAAAAAACAGAGTTAAAAAACAACAACATTGCTACAGATCAAACAAATGTCTCTGGACTTGTCCTCCCCCTTTAGCAGTCCCCCCAGAGATGTGAAACTGGGGGGGACACATTTTCGGGCGGAAGCACTCATCACATGATCACACACACTTCCTCCCTGAGGACTCTGAAGTCCCAGAAGGCAATTGTTTTTATTTTTCTCCCCACAACAAGGAAGGGATAGCAATCCATAATGAGGATGATCCTCGGGGTGGGGGGGGCATTCGGTGAAAATAATGCAATCGGACATATATGAGACCTGAACTGTTTTCGGCAACAGCTCCCGATCCAAAAAAGTGTCCTCTCTCTTTGTACTCACACTTACATGGTCAAAAACCTATGGGTAAACTCATCCAAGTGTGCAGGTCAACATAAAACATAAACACCAACATAAACAGCGGCAACAGCTATGATATGATATGGTAACCAATGTGCATGCGTCATGTTTTCCTCTTTTAGGTGAGATGGAGGAGCTGGAGGCCCTGTGGCTGACTGGCATCTGCCACAATGAGAAGAACGAGGTGATGAGCAGTCAGCTGGATGTGGACAACATGGCGGGGGTCTTCTACATGCTCGGGGCTGCCATGGTTCTGTCATTAATCACCTTCATCTGTGAACATTTGTTCTACTGGCAGCTGCGCTTCTGCTTCATGGGCGTATGCTCTGGAAAGCCCGGGGTCACCTTCTCGATTAGCAGAGTGAGTATGTTTTGTTTTAGGCCTGGCCTCTGTCCTCCTGACAGTAAGATCACTGGAGCGGTTGTTTAAAAACCACTGGCTACGGTTGAGGTGTATCAAGTCGGTCAGGGGCAAACAATGACTCACTTGATTTAACTGTGGCTTTTTGAGTCCAGGCATTCATTTAACAAAAGAATAAACATCAAGAGCAATCTTGCTCAAATCTCCACCTGTCATAATGTGACATTTTACCACATTGCAGTAATTTAATATTAATAGTAAGGCTATGTTATCAGAAGCTTAATTGTTTAAATAAGCTTGAGTATGCTAAAATTGTACTTTGCAGGTTCTACATTACAATTACAAATGCTTTTTGAAAAAAATGAAGACTTTGCTTGTACTGCAGGTTTATCATTCACCTTTGACATTTGGATTTATTGGTTCACATTGTATACCTTTAAACAAAAATGCATCGTATTAGAATCGTTCTTGTGTAAAATCTCATAGGTGACTGGTGTAAAGGGTTTTTTGTTATAACTGACGACAACAAAAAATGAGACAGTTACTCAAAGTAAAGATGTAAGTGTGCTAAGAACAAGTGGTGAAAAGGCTGTCACTAAACAGTGCAAGAGATGTATGAATCTTTTCACTTTGGGGAGAGTTTTCAGACTGTCTCTCCCCCTTTGAGTCATTCAATGCACTCCGTTTTACACAAGAAAGGTAATTGGGCTGGAAAGCTTGAGAAAGAAGCCAAGCCCTGTTCTCCTAACTTTCTCACCTCTACACATCTGGCTGATCTCTATATTTGTCTATTTGTTGATTTTGGAAAGTTTACCAAAAAAATTGGACCCAGTATTGCTGGACAGCCTTTTGGATGTTGTTTGACTATACAACAAGCATTTGGCTAAAATTCTGATTTTTACCAAGGTTTAAACTGGGTCACAAAACGTCCTAATATCATAGAGGTCACACACTATTCAGTAATAGACGTTAAATGCATCCAGCATCAATCCTGACAGGGTTAACAGTCAGACCACAGCTTTTGAGAAAGACCCCTGTTTATGAGCTGAATGCAGCTAATTAATGTTATACACATTCTGAGCCGTTGACCTGATGGTGTGTTGAAGAGCTCATCTCGGTGTGGATAAGATGACTCAGTCTTGTTGATACAAGTTGTTTAAGTCCATATGAATAGTAATTTGAGGTGAAAAACATTTGCATAATGTTACCTTTTAACAATAGTGCTACCAGGGTGTGTTGTTGCATGGATATTGCCTCAATTTGTTATTGAAACTATTTTCCGAACCTATTTCTAATTGTGAACTAATCAGTGTTGGGTAAGTTACTTTAAAAATGTAATATAAGTACTAATACATAGTACTAGTTACCTGTTTTTGAAAGTAATTAGTTTCTTTACAGTATTACTGTCCAAGCAGAGTAATGGGTTATGCTACTTTTACATTATTTTCACCAAAATACCTGTGCCAGCTCAATAGATGATGATCAGTCCCGTAGATGATATAGATGATATAGTGTAGGTTAATGAAGGTTGGGCATGTTACATGCAGTGGTTGCTTTAAAAACTATTACAATCAGCCACAGTTTTTAATATCGAATATCCATTTGGGACACATACAGTCTGAATCAGAGTAGAGATGCTACTCCTCCCTGTCTAAAGGAGACAGCTGAGCTGGTTCAGACATCCGATCAGGATGACTCCTGGACATATTGCTTTGGAGGAGCTGGAAAATTTTGCAGCAAAGAGAGACATCTGAAATACCTTGTTTAGACTGCTGCCACTGTGACCCAATCCCAAGTGTAGAATAATGGGTTAATAGAGAGAGTCTGACTCTGCAGCCATCTCAGCTATCAAATGGCAAATGTGATGTGGAAGAATTATATGTTAAAAAACAGCAAACAGCAAACAAATTAAGATGGTAAATGTAATATTAGCAAATTATCTTAGAAATATAGTATATTACTATACTTTTTAAAAGGAATATGTAACTATAACCTGTTCCTATTGTAACTCCCAACACTGGAGGTAGTTTGGTTTGCACCTTCATTACTGAAAGAACTTAAAATCCAAGTCCGGCCTTGCGCAGTTCAGAAACAGAGACATTATTTTGTTGCCTTGGCAGCATTCTTCTCCGTCTTCTGGGACGATTTTTTCATCCAAAAAGTAAGCACCACTTATGCATTATAGATTTAAGATTCAGTATAAGCTCGGATGTGCTTTAGGCTTACTTTGATTTTATTCCTCCCACCTGCAGTTGTTCTTTTGTAATTCTTGTTATTTAAGATTAGTTTCTCAGTCGCATTGCAGTACAAAAAACCCCAAAAATATCATAGATAATGCACATTCAATAAAATTGCTGTTTGTATTAAGTGTATACGGATAATGTATCAGGATGGACAAGTGATGAGCCTACAATGGGCTAATAAAATATAGGAGTAAAATGAGATCATGACAAAGAAAACTGGCAGCAGAGTAAAGACAGTAGAGAAAGAAACAGACACAGTAACCTCTGGTCTATTACTTTTCACCGCAGCTGTAGTCGCAATAGATAGAAGATAGAGATAAAGATGGAGTGGCTGCCGCTCACCCAAGCACCCGCAAACAGAGATAAAACAGACACAAAGAGCGAACGGAGGCTTGAAAGGAAAGCTGGTTGACGTTTCAGGTGGATGAATGTAGCTCATCGACAAAAGTGACTAAGAGACAGACAAAAACTGTTTCTGACAAGTTGACGCCTTTGAGGAATGTTGGCCCATTGGTCGGCTGGTGGGTAGCATGTCCTCAACATTTCAGATTTGGCTGTCATCTCAGCAACAGATTCCCTCAGCCTTCATTTCAACATGCTAGTTTGAATTCACTCACAAAAAGCTTTCCCTTTGTTTTGAAAATCCTGCCTTTAGTTAAAGAACTTAAGCATGCACCTACTGATGGGATAATGAATATTAGTATTGACTATCAATAACACGTGTCAAAGAGACAAAATGTTACATTGCCTTGAAAGTATTTATCATGAAAACAGAAAGTAAAACAATCATAAAGTAGAAAGCCACTGGCCTCGGTGTGTAAGCTCAAATTCCATTGATTAAACCTATTGATTAGTAATCAAAACCATGAGCTTAAAGCACCAGTCTTTCACTCTTTTTCCTTCTTCCTCTCGTGGCCTGTCTCACCCTCTCTTTCTCTCTCTGCCTCCCTTTTCTTGTCATTTTCACGCTCCAGGGTATCTACAGCTGCATCCATGGGGTACAAATCGAGGAAAACAAGTCAACCATAGACTCACCCTCATCCACCATGAAGAAGAACATGAACAACACCCACTCCAACATCCTGCGTTTGCTCCGCACCGCCAAGGATATGACCGCCGTCCCGGGCATTAACGGCTCTCCTCACGCTGCTCTGGAGTACAGCCACAGCAGTCGCGACTCGGCTATTTATGACATCCAGGAGCACCGGCGCAGTTTGGTGGGTCACCCTGTAGACTGCAAGTCAGCACCGCCCTACCTGCCAGAGGACAACATGTTCAGTGATTACATCAGTGAGGTGGAGAGGACTTTTGGCAACTTGCCCATGAAGGACAGCAACCTGTACCAGGACCATTACCTGCACCACCACTTGGCCTCGGCTCTGGGTATGTCCGCCCCCCCCCCTAATAGGCCGCGTAGCTTAAGCACCACTAGCTCGTTGGATGGGGGCATGTTCGATTGTGACAGTTTAGGGGGAGGGGTAGCACCCATCTTCACCACCCAGCCCCGCCCGTCCATGACTCACAGGAATACCAGTAAATTTGACCTGATTGCTGGCCACACCCCTGCGGATTCCAACCAGGGTGGGTTCAAGGGAAGCAATGTTTACGGGAGATTTTCTTTCAAAGGAGGTGCTTCCAGTACGGGGCTC
This sequence comes from Mola mola, assembly GCA_001698575.1. Classification (NCBI taxonomy): domain Eukaryota; kingdom Metazoa; phylum Chordata; class Actinopteri; order Tetraodontiformes; family Molidae; genus Mola; species Mola mola. Next base: position 22,158,980 of record KV751317.1, on the reverse strand, counting down.
ATCGGTGGTCATGACAGGTACTGTGGTGGGGGTGGGGGAGGCTCAGGTGGTGATGATGGGAACATACGCTCTGATGTTTCGGATATTTCCACGCACACCGTCACCTACGGCAACCTGGAGGGCAACAACAAGCGACGTAAGCAGTACAGGGACAGCCTGAAAAAGAGACCAGCATCAGCCAAGTGCAGACGGGAGCAGGACGAGATAGAGCTGAGCGGCTTGAGGAGGAGACCCCACCACCACACCGTCCACCACCACTTCCCACACGGGCTCCAGGCACACCGCACGGTCTCACCTCCCCTGGAGAGGAAGAGGGGAGGAGGAAGGGGTAATTCTTCACCTTACTTGTTCCGCAAAGACAAAGAGAACCTGAGGGAGTTCTATGCGGACCAGTTCCACTCCAAGGAGGGCAAGGCCAAGTGGGAGCAAGAGGGTGGAAGTGGAGGAAGTGGTGTGGGCAGTGGTAGCGGTGGTGGTATCTGTAAAAGCTTAGTACCTGTGGAAGACTTCCTCAAAGGTAAAGGCAAGAAGATGGAGGGTAAAGGTGGGCTTGACTCAGTGGGACAGCAGGCCCATACCTGTTGGGAAAAGGGGGTTTCTGGACTAGGAGGAGGGGGCATAGCAGGGGGCGACTGGGAGTGTCGTAACTGTTACAATGTGTGTCACCACAGTGGAGGCTTAGGGGGAAGCGGCATATGCCCACCTAGTGGAGTTGGTGGCACAAGCAGTCGCCCCAGCTCTGCTAGTTGCAAGCGCTGCGACTCCTGTAAAATCCAGCCGAGCAACCTGTACAACATCAGCGAGGATAACAACATGGTGTTTGCTGCAGAGAAGAGTAGCATGGGACCCAGCCAGACACAAACTCAGGCACAGCGCAGGAAGGTAGGGCCTGGTGGGAGGGTGTTACGGAGGCAGCACTCATATGACACATTTCTGGACCTGCAGAGGGAGGGGGCAAGCCGCATTGGAGGATTTGGTGGAGGTGCTGGGGGGCAATTTCCCCAGCCCCGAAGTGTGAGCTTGAAAGACAAAGACCGCTACATGGAGGGCCCCAGCCCTTACGCTCTAATGTTTGAGAGGTATTCAGGTGATAGGGAGTCTTCCATGTTTGAAGGAATAGGTGGGGACAGGGCAAAAGGAGGTTCCTCCGTCAGCTTGTTCCGTGGAGGCGAAGGTGGGTTACATCAGCGCTCGGTGGGGGAGAGAGATCTGAGGGACAGACATAGTGCTATGATGGGAGGTGGGGGCTGCGGTGGTGGCGGTGGTGGAAGCAAAGGGGCCGGGACTTACTCCTTGTCTAAATCTCTCTACCCAGATAAGGTGAACCAGAACCCCTTCATCCCAACCTTCGGTGATGACCAGTGTCTATTACACGGTGCCAAACCGTACTACATCAAAAAGCCACAGACGCAGCAACAGCAGCAGCAGCAACTTCTCAACAACAGCAGAGGAGGAGGGGACTTCCGCGGCTCCATGGGCGCGACTTCCTATTTGCCCGCATCCGCCACAGCTGGGGTCATGTCCAATGTGGCCCCCAGGTTCCCCAATGAGCTGTGTCTGGGAGGGGTGGGAGGGCCCATGGGAAACCACCACGGGGCCAACAAGCTATTGTCTGGGGCCAGGGACACATTAGGTTTGGGGCAGGGCCAGAGACCCTTCAACGGTGCAAGCAATGGACACGTTTATGAAAAGCTTTCCAGCATTGAGTCAGATGTTTGAGGGTGAAGACAAAGGAAGAAGGAGAGGGAGAGGATGAAGTGGGTGAAGAAATGAGAGGGACTGAGAGAAGCATACAGAGGAAAAGAAGGTGGGGCAGCACAGTCTGGTGACCTCTCTGAGTGAAGGCGATGACTCCGTACTACGTTGTTTGCGCTCCTCTAAAGGAAAGTATGTGGACGATGCACAGAGGCCATCACAGGCTGAGCTGTAGTGAAGTCCAGGAGGAGACAAGTCTTTAATGAGAGGAGAGGATTCTGGTGCTGGTCAGTCGCTCAAAGGAAGATGGAGAGGGCGGGATGGAGCGGGAAAAGTGACATAAATCTCCAGTCTCTGCTCTCTTCACATGCTTATTGTCTTTCCCTCCCTCCTGCATTTCTTTAACACCAAAATATTTTGTTTAGCAACGGAAATACAATCATGAATGAGAAATCAACTCTTCTGTTGATGTAACAGGGTAAACTAATAATAATTGTATTGATAATGTTGATAATATTATTGAATATTATTCTGTTGTTTAATGATGATCGGTTTGGATTGTTTTCCACTTTTATTTATTTAAGTAGTTCTTGTTACATATTTGTATGATGTTAATTCTTTCTTAGCTTACCAATGTTACAGGACACTAGTAGACCAATTGTCAATATGGATCTGTTCAGTTTTCCTGTAATTTGGACTCTTCTTTGCTATGAATTCTTCATGCTTAACTTTTTTTATACTTTTCTTACTTTTGAGTGCTGTGACGTGTATGTGAAAGGCATGACTTGCTGAGTACATTCTATGTACTTATAAATTTGCAAAGGTCTTTTTTTCAGCTGCAGAGGCGACATCATCATACTGATTTGCCATTTCCTCTGGTTTTTGTGCTTGGCATTACCAAGTGGATCTCACATTTTGAGCTGGAAGTGCCTTAATGGATTTTCTACACATAAGATCTGTTTTGTTGAGTAGAGTAGGCCTACCTGCAAACAATTAGTCAATTGCACCTGTCTGATATGAGAGTTTATAAACAGATATTGTAACTGTTAATTTCGACATTGATCCTCAACATTAAAAGACACAACTCTGGCTCCATATATGAAGAAATTCAATTTAGAAATAAAATCAAGATACTTCTTGTACTATTAACTCCACATTTAATCTGACTACAAGTCATTTCCCTTTAGCTAATATACAAAGCAGCTCAACAAGCTCTATCACTCCTCTCCTCCTCAGTCCCCACTGTTCATTTTTGCATAACAAATTAACCACAAACCATCTATTAAATACATGTAAATCGCATTTACTGTCCGCTCAATGCGTATCATAGGGTCTGACTTAATTGGCCATGACAGTTTTGCTGTTTAGGATGGGGATATAATGGACTCTTAGTGTGAGGCCTCCCATACTGGGACAAGCACGCTAATTATTTCATGATTATTGTAAGCCCGGCCTGCCGCACTAGATTGTCAGGTGTGAAATGTAGGGGGAAGTGTTGAACATCTTCATTCTTATCACAATCCCACTCCCAAATAATCTCATGTTTTCAAGTCACTTATCTCCCATCCATATAGCATGTCTTTTATTGTGTAGATATTGGGTCAGTAGTACAAAAAACCAATACTAATAAAGCTAATAAAGATTTTTCCTTTATGATTTAAAGAAATAGTTTGGGAAATCTATTTATTTGCTTCCTTCCAGAGTTTAGATTTGAAGATTGATACAGCGGTCATGTCTGTACAGTAAATATGAAGCTGCAGCCACAGCTGACTAGAAACAAGAGGGAACTAGCTCTGTGGGAAAGTAACAACTACTACCAGCACATCTAAAGCTCAGTAATAAACGTGTTATACCCTGTTTGTTTAATACATACTAAAAGCACAGCTTCTTGTTTTTCTATCTTGGTTGATGTAAAGATTAAACAAATGAGATATTAATTTAATGCCAAACTAAACTAAACTAATTGACTATTTCATTTGCAACAGTTTCCAAAATGTCAAACTGTTTCTTAATTTTGTTTAAGAGAAAGCTAAGAAACATGACAATATTTCTACATGAACTTAGTCTTCATCTCTCCCTGAAGCTCAGATTTTTCACTAAACAAAATGAAAATTAACTTTGGTGCGTACATTAATATTGATTTCTCCCTCCACTGGACAATAACTGGACTAGATCATTTCACATGCTGAGATTATGATGAGGGAAAAATGTTCTCTCTCAAGTCCAGTTCTGTGTGCATTTTGTCAGACATCTGAGCAGAAGAAGAGTGAAGGCAAGAGAAAGTAAACATTGCCCTAAAAGCAGGTAAGCATTTGGTTAACATTTAGTAAAACATCATTTATTACAAACAATTCAGTTATTTTTGATCAAAAGGTGGCCCCTAAAGCCACAAACAGGTCATCTCCGCTCTAACAAACATCAAAGTCAAGGAAGTCGCTATATCCATTGAAATTAGTGTTACAACTTAATACAACTAGTCATTTTCTACTATTTACTGTGTAAACCTGACTTTTGGTCCTTTTTAATGTCTAAGCACAATCTGACTGAATGGGTCCAATATTGATCACGTTGAACATCACAGTCAGAACTTTAAAAAGACTTTCCGTCACTTGTTTGACAAGTCAGTATGTATGATACCAGGGGTTTCCAGTTTTTGTAAGGATTTGCATGTATACACTTTTTCTTTATTACTTTTAAATATCTTTAACTTCTAGCCCAAAGAAAAATGGGAGTTTTTGAAAAATATTTGGAATTTTATCAATTTCATTGGTACTGATGGTCCATGTAGTACTGTGTGTGTGATTGTTTGTGCAAGAGAAGAAACTGATCTGTCAAAATTTTGGCTATACTTAAATAATTATGGCTAAATCGATTTAAATTTTCACAAGGATAGAACAAGTTTTTTAATTATGTTATTCAGAGACGGGTTTTCTCAATAGTTTGTGTAAATTTAAACAAGGTTGAGGTCTTGGTTAATTCACTCATTGTGTCATAAGAAGCTTTCTTCATCTCAACTACTTTTTCCATTTTAATTATGTTTTAAATATCTTGGTGAGTTTCACCGTTTCTGTTGTTGTATGTGCCTGAATACATATTCTTGATTACCTCTGTGTGTGTTCATATGGAAGAGAGACTGTGTGTGCGTGTGTGTGAGGTTTATTGTTCATGTATAATATAAAACTCTATGTAAATACTTTACCTCACACCCATCAACTTTTGATATAAAAATGAAAAATAACTTTACAGAGCAACAGTCTAAATCTATTTGGGATGAATTCTTGATTCAAACGTTCCCTTGCAAAATTGCTTTTGCAACAACTTCAGGCCAGGATAAGTGCAATCATTTGTTAATACACAGATTTAATCTCACGGTCTGACACATTTAAGTCACAATTTGTTAATGTGTTTTCTTTTTCTTTTGGGTTTGGTCAAACAAACAATTTTTTCACAAAAGAAAAAAATTGTAAGGCACCATCATCCACTAATACACAAAAAGCACAATCAATTATCTGTTGTATTTTTACAAGGTAGTTTTTTTCTTTTTCTTCTTCTGTTGTTGTGTTTACCGCAGACGATTGAGTAACTCCATCACTGAGCTGTACAGATTGTGAAAAATGTACATAGGATAAAAATCTAGTTCACCCTTGCATTTCTTTTGTATGGAGAGAAACTGCTTGTGCAAAGAGAGTATTTAAAATTTGACTGAATATTTAGTTATATTGAACATGTGATTAAACACAGTCAATGTGAAAATAAGTGCTAAGAAATATTATTCTTCTGTCTCTTTGGAATAAAAGTGTTGCATATTAATAAAAAATAAAGAAATCAAAAATGAATTTGTCTTTGTTTTACTCTATCATTTATTCTGAAGAAAGTATTGTCAGGTTTATATATTAATATTATATACGTATGTCTTCAGGGACGATGGCTGCCGCTGAGTGTCGCCTCTGTCATTGCATCTTCTGTTCTCTGTCACCCGATCACTCGAGCTTGATTCTGATTACGCAGATGGACCGCTCTTTTTCATTTTTAAATAGACCAAAGAGGAAATAAGTTAGTTTGAGGAAAAAAAGGTGGAGTGAGACGGGGGAAAGAATATATTGAGGGAAGGAAGAAGTGATGAAAATGCAACAGAGCAGCAGAGATCAAAGACCCCCAAAATCTCAATCCCCCTCACTCTTCGGCGTCTTGCTTTACGCTGAAAATCTTGTCCAGCAACAGGAGTTATTTAAAGAAACCTGCAGGTTGTAAAATACACCGTGTGTGTGTGTGTGTGTAGATTTGGTGGGAGAATGTTGTCATCTGCAATCCTGGATGCTGAAAAAACACAAGGTGAGATTGAATAAACAATATTTTGCTATGTTTATTCTATTTTTGTTTTCCTTTTAAAACAATCCACTACTTCCTCAGTCAGCCATCATTTGTGTTCTCTTGTTCATTCCTTCACAACGACCCAACAACCTCAGGATGCATTGCAACACATGTAACTACTTGACAATTAACTGTTACCTAGCAACTGGCTCTTTCTCCCAGAAATGGGGAGGGAGAAGGTTTAGAAAGAGAGAGAGGAAAGAGAGAGAGAGAGAGAGAGAGAGAGAGAGAGAGAGAGATTTATACAGTATTCCCACAGCATCTTAACGGGATTGGATACAACAATGCATTGACAATACAATACCAAAATGGAAAGCACAGAACGATCTTAACACCCACACATCGCAATGAGGAGAGAAGAAGTGGAGGAGGGAGGGAGGTGGAAGAGGAGGGGTTGCAGGTGGGTGATGTACAGATTACTGTATGATAAAAGGAGAGGGAGTGAAACATTCAGTTGCAGGGACACAAAAGAGGAGCGGAGTGGCATCGAGTTAGAAATGAGACAAACTGAGAGTAACAAAAAAAGATGCCACACTGACTGCAGAACCGTGGGGGACGGGAGGGGTGAAGAGGAGGAGCAGGGACAAAGTTCTGGTGAAAGCATGAAGTTTGGGTGAGCGTGGTCACAACATGAACGTTTCCGTATGCAAACAAACAACATGACAGCTGACAACATAGACCCCTGTGAATCACGTGCGATGCCACATCTGATTGCAACAGCAGGCGAGCCCTGACACACTGTGCACAGGTAGACGGAGCGCAGTCTCTCTGTGCTTGGTAAATAAACACAAGATGACGAGAGACGTTACTGTGAATTAAAATGTAAATAGAAGTCTTTAATTTCAATTGTCACTGATGATTACTTTTACTAGTAAATAATGTGATTGTCCTTTTAATGATTGTTTAAATTTTCGACAAAAAAAATTCATCAGTTTCAAAAAGTCCAAAACTACATCTTGAAGTTGTTTCATTTGTTCAAACCAACAGTCCAAAACCCAAAGACTCTTCATCAAATGACAAAGAAAAGCAGCATTTCCTGACTCCTGCACATTTATTATGTTAAATCTAATTACAACTTGTACTCTAACTATAATATAATTTTCTAAAATGATAGTTTTCAAAACAGTTCTGTTGATTTATTAATCTATTCAATGTGTCAGCGTTGTTACATACTGTATATATAATTTAAAGGGCTTCAAAACACTGGATTCTATATTTCCAGCAATGCAGCCCCTCTCCTGATGGTGAACCTTTAAAGCCTTACAGCTCCAGTTTTAATCAAGGTTTACTGTAAAAAAAATGTACATCTCAAAGGCAACACATGACAACCTGTTGACATAATCACTGTTTTGTACTTTGAAAAGCTTCCACAGAACCACAGAAACATATCACACTGTTTACACGGAATGAACTCATCCTTATGAACAGTCCACTTAATCTCATGTAAAAAAAAATAAAAATGTGGTGTGGCCCTATAACAGAATGTCCTGGCATACATTATATTTGCTCTATGTTCATTCCGCCTTATGGAAAGCAAAGTTGTTGTGAATTATCACTAAATAAATAAAACTAACTTGACTTGATTTATTTTTTAACTAACACTCAACACTTGGAATCAACACGTTAGTTTATGTAAAAAAAAACAAAAACACAAAATGTGCAGATGAAGCCAACAAGTTGAGCTCAAGATTGATCCATAATTCTAATATATATATATATAACACAACTAATATAATACCAAAGAAACAGAGTGTGTCTGGGCATGAACACTGAAAAAGTGAGAATCATAACAGTTTATTAAAGATATTAGCTACCAATCACTGATACCATTTATAATACAAAAATGAAATATGTACAGTTTAAAATGCGTTTCTTTCATTAAAATGTTGCTTAATATTTGCAGAATATCTTTCCGTTGTCATAACTCTCCCTTCACCTCCCTTCCTTTCTCAGTGACTGTCGCTCGCTCTATGTACACGTCCCACCACCCCGTTCTTCAGGACCCTCCCCCGTCTTCTCACCACCCCGCTTCCCCTCGGCGGACCCGGCCTTCTAGAGTACCGGACCTGGCTGGCCGCCTCCCCTCTCACACCCTGAGCCCGGCCCCCTCCCGCCTCCTCCTTCTCTTCCTTCTCCTCCTCCTCTTCCTTCCGGTAGCCGTAGTGACGTAGAAACGGTTCCAAGGTTGCTAGGCGCTGGGAGAGCTCGGTAATGCGCTTGCGCAGCAGGGCCACTTCTCTGAACAGGTCGTTGAGGGACTCGGACAGAGGGCGCACCCTGCATGACGAGCAGAGGAGTTGCAGCTTCACATTTACCAGCAAGAAATAAATCTCACTTACAGCTGTTAAACATTTGTGAACAAACCTATCAAAACATCTGGGAACCGAGAAAACAGCGCCATCTACGTTATAAGAGTAGTAAACCATTCACCGTGATGATGATGCAGGTTGCGAAAATGAGTGATTTTGGTCTCATTTAGCTCCGGAGGGTTCGACCATATCGCATGATCGTCAGTGGCAGAAGCAGATACGTTTTACCCAGGTCTTTTTTTCAGCACTTATTGTCGGTGCTGACTGATAAACGTGTGCTACTGAAGAGTATGCGACATGAGTGAAAGCATTAGCAGCTTTGAGAAGATTTTAAGAGAATCTTGGGTGTCTTGTTAAGTGTTTCTAAAGCCATAAATGAACTATGAATTTCTTTCCTCATTTTTTGTCAGTCTTAAAATCGGAGAGAAAAGCTGCCCCAAACGTTTCTTCACATTTACGACCTATTTTAAAAAAATTTTATCAAGCCCAAAAGTCAAGTCAAAATGAAAATAAAATCAAAATCTGAGCAACTTATGTGCATGTTATTGTAGAATTTTCAGGGAATGGTAATTTTTGTTTGATCTACTGTATGTGACTGCAGTGATCTGCTTGTGAGAAATTGCGGGAGAGTGAAGCCTTTTCAAACTGAAATAGTTAGAACTTGGGGTCTTCAGTAGTAGCCTCAGCTCTAGCTGTCATGAATAAATTTAGACAGTAAAATCAACTGAAATTACTTATTCAACTGATTTTTGACTTTCAACCACTGCTAAAACATAACAGACTGGCAGTTGTGCCAAAAGTATAATAAACAAAACGTGAACACAGCAGAATGCACAACAGAGAAGAAGACAATGTGAAAGCATAAATGAACAGAACTAAAGCCTTAAAGGTGGTGCTGTTTCTGCTGACAGTGGACTAATGATATAAGAGAAAAAAAAATATGAGGAAGTGATCAGAATAAACCAAACTGAAGTTTCTGAGGTCACATGCATGCCTTAGGATGTATTGAGAGGTCACCTTGAGTAGTCAGGCAGCAGAGTGCTTGGCTCAGTGTGCAGTAAAGTCTTGATCTCATTGAAGATACGTTTCCCCCAGGCATCCAAAACTCTGGTCACACTGTGCAATGAGGCCACATTCACACTCTCAGCTGAAACCCAGACAGCACAAAATGCATGTTGTAATGATTTTAAGCTACAGACAGCTGCCTCATCTCTGCAGAGTTGCTGTGTTTCATTCATAGCAACAACAAATTCAAATCTTTCTTTTTGTCACCCACTGATCTACTGGCCCGCGTATCTATAACACACTGGAGATTTACCTCCATCTCTGTAGTTCCATTGTGCATAATCCAGTTCATTCTCCTTGCTGTCTGAGTGGGTCCCAGCTGCCATGGCAACTGCCATCAGCATAATCAACAGAGAGGGAGGGGCCATAACAAGCACACAGACACACACCTTAAAGAAAGAAAAGCAGAAGATTACATGGTGAAGTTTCTTTTAATTATTTATCAAGATTATGTACAGTAAAAAAAAAAAAAAAAAAAAAAGATATATTGCTTGAAAAACCACAGCTCCCATCCCAGTTTAAGGCTCAACAGCACAAAAATAACATTTACTTAAAAACAGTTTTCACATTGCTTACAGGAAATCTACTTTTCTTAAGTATATCCACTTTGTGCTGCCTTATATTTTCATGGCATTACATTTAATGAACAATTACAAGAGTTAAATTTCAGATTTTAACTACTAATATAAATTGATTCATAAAATATTATGCATTGGTATACATGAAAGTAACTAACAAATCATAAAGAAAGATTCAGCAACAACAATAAAAGCTAAATAGGATTATCGTCAATATGATGATGGGGAAAAAAATCATAGTGACAGCTCGTCTGCGTAATACATAATTTTACTTTTGTTACTTTTAGATAGCCTTGTTTAATAATAGTTGAACTACTTAAACTTAATCAAAGGGCCTTGAATGAGCAAGTCGAAACTGTCAAAACAGAGGTTTTAACTCTAATCCTATGACTCCAAGTTTGACTGTAAAAACAAGAGAAGAGGTGAAACCAGGCGACCAAGACAAAAAGCCAAAAAAAAGCCCAAAAAAACAGCACGATTGCATCCATATGACAGCGCCTGTGCGTGAATCATACTGGACAATAATAAGACGATGACTCACTGTTGAGGTATTATAAATGTTTTTGGGGAATATGAATTTGGAGGCCGATCAAAGGCAAGGAGGAGAATGTCCGTGTGCGATAATCTGATGCAGCTTGTTCCACATCTGCTCGTTATATCAACACCACTGAGACAGAAAGCAGCGTCCTCTCGCTCTGATCGGAAGGGTTTGTATTTGGGCTGCAGTAAATACATGTTTAACTTTGCAAAACTAACTCAGCAACGGTAGAAGTGTGACATCTAGGCTGGAAACTGGGCAAAATGAGTCAACACTCACCACCTGGAATGATGATGATAGTCAGCAGGATATCCTCCGATATGTAGTTTGAATCCTAGATGTCTCTGCTTCTGTGGCCACTGCACTCTGCCCATCTCCTTTCTCCTTATCCCTCACCTCTCTCTCTCTCTCTCTCGTTCTTATTTTTTCTGTTTCTTTCTCCACCCTTGACTCATAACTGTTATATAACTAGGAAGAGAGTGCAGAACCCCTTCTTCCAGATTGTCTCATAATTTATCCCATTGTCGTCTTTGCTCCTCCTCGTTCCCCCTTTATGGAAGTTGGGGTATATATGTACTGTCACTGGGCTACAAGATCAAGTTTCTCAAGAAAGGTAGTAGGTAGGAGGTAGTCTCCTCTAAATTTGAGTTATGGAGTGTTTTCATCTGTCTCTGCTTCACATTGTCTGCCCTCTGCCCTCCACTCGGAGCCTCAGAGCACCTTACAGCCATATTTCTTCTGATTCTGTCGTGTACAAGTATGCACAGTTATTTATTTCTGAAGAAGAGCAGCTAAGAATATTTAAAAGTTTTGTCCTGAGCAGAACAAAAAGTTGTCATTTGCTAAACGCAGTTGGATGCATCAATCTTCCAGCACTCCACATTTTTTAAATCCACTGCATTTATTTTACACATAACATGTAAACCGCGTATAAAATATTATGCATTTTTAGAGATGAAATAGTAGCTGCTTTATTTACTTATAGTAATGAAAGTGCAATAAGAGAGCATATAAAACTGCATTTTGAGTGCAAAATTACTCCAGTATGAATTTTGGTCAATAGGATCATTTGGCTCAACAAGGCTATACAATACAGTGCAGGTCATAATATCATAAATAAATAAAAACCTTTTTTCCCTCTAATAACACTCAGAATGTTATTATATGTGTCTGGAAACATGAAATAGATAGTTACGGTGAAACACCTGGGTGTTTTCAACTCAATACCTGTAAAAAATACTGTATAAAATGAATGTTTGTGTTTCCTGTCACTGAAAAAGCTCCCTCAATACGATCAGTCAATTGCTGAAGAGGCACAGCTTTTTGCTACTTTCTGATATTTTTGAAAGGCAAAGGAACAGATCTATTCCGGTACTAATTCATGTGTCTTTTGCAAAACATAAAGCCAGAAATTGGGCTTCTTTTGAGAAAAAAAAAAAAAAGGATTTATTATTCGAGCAAAATTGCAGCACTGGTCATTGCTGGATAATATAACAAAAGCAAAAATCCTCAGCCATGACTTTGACTGCTTATTTGGACGATGAGTGTTGTAGTACATAAAAACAAGTTATACCTTGATGCCAAACAAATATTGGTAATAGTGAGCCACTAAATGAATGCATCCTTAATATGCATTATTGATATTATCAACAATATCAATTTTGTTTTCTCTAATTCCCTTTGAAATATAATTACCATAAGTTAAAATATAAAGTTATGCGGTAAATATGAGGCATTTACTTTGAATGTTTTCTCAGCTCAATTTACAGTATGCAATCCAATATTTCCACTTTATCTGGCTAAACAAACCACTTTGTTAATCTATCAGTAGTTTTGAGAAAAGGATTTGTGCGCTTAATGTCCCAGGAAAGATGGGATCATGAAAAGGAACAAAGTTTTCTTTATTGTCTGGAGCCCAGATGTTATTCCAGCTTGCTCCCTGTTTTCATGCTGCTGCTGAGGTGAGGTCAGAGTTGGTCCCAATACCGCCAAAGAGAAAGTTGTAAAAATGTCAAGTTAAGAAACAGACACAAGGAAGGAGGTGTAGAGAGGGGAAGGACAGACTGAAAGACTGACTGGGTTTAATAATGAAATAATAATATGAAATGTTGCGCTTCAACATCTGCACACCTCTCCTGTCAGCACCACAGAGCCACTCAGCAGAGAGACATTGCAGTGAAGAAGACACCATTCGCAGCTGGTTCACATTAACAACAGACAATTTGTCACCTTCGGCTAAATTCCGGCGGCACACTCAGACACAAGCACACACAGACAACGTGAGACTTTCCTGTCATCTTTTTAACACAACATTATGAGGAAACATGTGCGCGTGGTTCACACTGTTGATTCTCCAACAACGTCTCTGTCAAGGCGTACCAACACTGCACTTCACATCTACAGGCTGACATAAGAAACGTAATGCAGCCACAAATACTCACAGCACAAAGCTAATTACATGCCAAACCTGTGGAGCTACGCTTGTTTTCAAGCTTAATGTCAAACTTTTTAGATGCTCTTGTCGTTGCTGCTCTGGCCCCTTAATTCCTTGACCCTGCTGACTCAACTTCCAGAAAAACTGAACATTTTGGGGAAGTGCCTTTGCCAAAAACAGGAAACAGTCTCAGCTAAGACACAGCACCACCAAAACTCCAAAACTTACAACATGGAAGCTTTACAGTATTGGCATCTTTCTTTCTTCTCAGCCTGGATATTTGTCTTTCTTTTTCCATCTTTCTGCTCGAAACCAAGTAAGCTATCCAAACTCTGTTTCGACTGTGAGTGTACTGTAAAGAGAGACTCGTAGATCAGTAATATAAGTTCAAGATATTTTGCAACTGAACATGATGACATATTATCAACAGCAGCTGATGAAATATGAATAATATGTTTTGTTTTTTCTTAAAATGCTGTGACAATGTAGTCAGATTCCCAACATGTAAAGTTCAAATTGTTAAACCTACTAACAAGTGACAGTCCATAAAGATTTAGTCTAAAATCAACAAATTTGAAGCAGGATGTTTTTGATGCCAGTGACTGATCTTAAACGTAAACCTCCTGTTGTGTTTCCCTCACAGGAATAAACCTGGAAAGCACAGTCTTTGTGGCCTTGTCAGGCCAGCCTCTCCATATTACATCGAATTTGCATATACCTGCAAACCAAAGCAGCGACATGCTGATCTGCTTTGATCCTTTCTGCAGACAGATATACAACTGTGATGTCCATGCCAAAAATGGCCAGCTGCAAATTTTACAACTGGAGCTGAAAAACCTGAATAGTTCAGGTGAATACTTGTGCAAATATAAAACAGCCAAGGTGTACTGGTTTCTGCGAGTGAGAGGTGAGTGCAAGAAACAGATTTAATGGTTGTCTTTACATCTGTCTAATCTTCAAATTGAAGACAATACATATATAGATATATACAGTACATACACACACACACACACACAGGATAAGCGGTTTTAAAATGATGGAATTTACTGAGCCTATCAGAGTCTTTACCTGTTCTAACATTTGCCTTCACCCAGTTCAGTCATAAAATCAGCATTACTTGAGATTATTTATCAAAAGTCTCACTGTGATACTCTGCAAAGTACCCGACATTGTCAAATATATTGTACTATTTGATTTTGTTGCCCAGTCCTAGCATTTATGAAACACTGTTGAAGAGAAACATTGTAATGTATACCATGTATCATGATATGGACTAAAAAAATTAATCAGTGATTTTTTTGTCATGTCAGGGAAAAAAAAAAAGTAGTTTTCTATGATGTGAATGTCCTCCTTTCTTCATTTTCCGTGGCAAAGAACTGTGGGATATCATAGGACTGATATGCAAAAGAGAGGGCTCTACACCAAACCGTCTTACTAATGTCTCTGTGATGCTGTCCATGATGAAGTTTATTATAAAACATTGAATTGGTGATTTAAGTTAATTTAAGTTTGCAGCCATTTTGACAGGAGTGTTACATGTCTGTTGTCATTTATATAGCAGGAGCGCCTATAGCTGCCGAAACTCAATGTTCTTTTAGCTTTTCTGACTTTGGTAACAAGACATTAAATCAGCAGTCCAGTTATGATGCTTTCCAAGCTGACTTTTGAAAGTTTGTGTTTTCTAGAAAATGGCTACATGAACTCCGCAGCTATGGATGACACCCAATTCACTGCATTTATCATCTGCAGTGGTTTGCTGCTCGTTTTCAGTGTGGTTGGCTCAGTGTATGTCGTCAGAAGACATTGGGTAAGATGTGCACTGTTTACATTACTCACAATCACTTTGTTTCAGACTTTAACAGACTTTAACTGGAAGCGTCGTTCACAAGTCCCATCTTTTACTAATCAATCAACACTGTCCGACCACTCGTGTTGATTAATTAGTTACAACTTAACTTTTTATATTCTTTTAGAATTTGCTGCATTTGTTTTATTGTATGTGACAATAAATTGAGTATATATCTAGAGATGACTTTCTTAAAATAAGTCAATTTCTGCTATGCCATAAAGAACATTTGATACAGAATATTTCATCTTGCACAGATTTCAGAGGGTTTAACAGTTTTCTAATTCAGTCACCTACTAATCTTCTAAGATACACCTGTCAAATATTTGTTTGGTTACTAAGATAACTGCAAACTTCTTAAACACAGTCATTTATATTTATATTTTCCGTCAGGATTTCAGTCTCACACCAGTATAATAACACTAGACAAACAAAGGAGAGTACAGGAAACTGTATGAACTGTATTATCACACATTCCATGAGTATGTTCCTTTAGAACCCCGAGTCTTTTCTATTATGAAATTAATATATTTGAAAATTAGCTGTGTAACAGGTAATAAGACATCACAAGACTCACTCCTAATAGGCCCTTGTCTAA
Organism: Mola mola; assembly: GCA_001698575.1. Classification (NCBI taxonomy): domain Eukaryota; kingdom Metazoa; phylum Chordata; class Actinopteri; order Tetraodontiformes; family Molidae; genus Mola; species Mola mola. The sequence continues at coordinate 22,143,546 of KV751317.1, read as the reverse complement.
ATTTTTTTTAAATCATTTTAGGAAGAAAGGAGCAAAAAAGAAAAGCAGAAAAAGGGGTCAAGGAAGAAGAGGGAGACGAGAGATGACAATGTGCATGCAGTCACATCTCCGGCTGCATCTTTCTATGCTGTAAGCACCTTTCTGTTCATCACTACATTGTGCCACTTCATATCAATCCTCCACCCTTCCCTTCACACTCCGTATTTTTTTTTTATATTTCTTTCAAACTTGAAACGATCTCAGAGTCTGGAGACTCGGCCCAGGTCCATTTATGATGTGCTAGACCACACAGCTGTCAACACAGAGCCGGAACAACGCAAAGCCAAACCCAAGAAAAAGGCACCTCATAAAAAGGTCAGGGAAATCCTCCGGTGGTTTATCACCTTTCATCTATCAAACAAAATATGCTGTGACCTGTCTCATACTTACTCCACAGATGGTGCAAGCCACACAACCCCAGGAAGAAAACGTTTTTGAGTGTGTCTACGAGAATTTTTGAAACATAAATAAACTTGTTCCAACTCTTTATGAAAATTTATATCAGTAGCTTACATTAACTCGTCTTGCTTTGGTCTGCCACTGACACTTCCAATGTCCCTATTTCAATTCTTCTTAATTACTCACTATCCAGAAAAAATATCATCTGCATTACATCCTAAAGTATTAAACTGGAGTGTTATTTTTTTATTATTATTGCAAATACATTACAAGTAAACAAAGCTTTATGTTAGTTGTGGTGGTGTTAAGTCTAAATAACTTATTTAAAGTAAGCAGATTTAATTTACTCTGTAACAATTCAGTGTTTTTCTTAATGTGAGTCTTCAAACAAGAAGTTATTTGAGCTGTAAATAAATAAAGCTCAGTAAACTTTCCCACGTATAGTCAAGTACGATAGGGGCACAGTGGTGCAGTGGTTAGCACCATCACCTTACAGCGAGAAGGTGTGGAGTTTGCATGTTCTCCCTGTGTCTCCGTGGGTTCTCTCTGGGTACTCCGGCTTCCTCCCACAGTCCAAAAACATGCAAACTGGGGGTTAGGTTAATTGGTCACTCTAAATTGCCTGTTGGTGTGAATGTGAGTGTGGATGGTTGTTTGTCTCTATAAGTCAGCCCTGTGATGAATTGGAGACTTGTCCAGGGTGACCCCGCCTTCGCCCGAAGATGCTGAGATAGGCTCCAGCCCCCCCCCCCGCGACCCCTAACAGGATAATTGGTAGAAAATGGATGGCTGGATGGAAGTACGATAGGCCTACTTGTATCTCATCTCATCTCTGGCTGTTAGAGATTGCAGAAAAATAAACATGTCCCTCACTCTGTCTCACTCGGTTTTTATAAATGATCACATTTCAAACATGAAAATAAATAAATAAATAAATAATATTTAATTTAGCAAGTTTGCGTTTCACCTTATTGTCACGTAACGGCTGTCCTGGATACCTCCATCTACGATATGTACCGCCTATTTAGGTACCACAACCAATGAAATGATGAGTTCTCGAATCTTCGAGCCAATGCCAACGCTCCTGACAACTGGACTTCCTGGTTTGGTTTGTTGTGATTGTTTGCGTCGATCATGGCTGCAGAGGGTGATTTTCTGGCGAGATATCGTGCTGTCTCTAATAAACTTAAAAAGTAAGAACGTGAGCTGCATTAGTTCAGACAGAGACAGGAGTAAATATCAGGATTACTTGGCAGTTGTACCGTATATAGGTTATACGGCTAGCACTAATAAGCTAGGCTAGGTTAAGCTAGCTAGTAGCCTGTCAGCGTCCTCACCGTCCGTGTAAAATGAGGTTATTTAGCATTATTTTGTGTGCACGGTTTAATGGGTTTAATTTACACTGCAAGCATAACATTTGTTGATTTTTGTTGTTTGGATATGAATAGATAATAGCTTGGTTCATGTTTAGCGAGTGTACGTTATGAATGATAGTTTGCAGACTAGCAAACTGATATTTCAGAAAATTTAAAAGCTTATGGTTTCGTGTCTTAGGCGTTTTCTTCGAAAGCCCAATGTAGCTGAGGCGAGTGAACAATTTGGTAAGTCTCTCGGCACAACCAGTGTAACTTAAGGATGCATTTACCATGTCAAATATGGTAATAGACAATACATTAATTTGAATGATATTCCTCACTTTGTTTTCCTTGTTTTACCTGTGTTTTAGGTCAGTTAGCAAAAGAGCTGAAACAGCAAGACTGCCTTCAGTATGCTGCCTTCTGTAACCTGGCCATGGCTCGGTGAGTGGACTTACTGCTCCCACTGATCACCTTTTGACAACATTGGAAACTCACCCTGTTGGGTACTGGAATATACCCAATCAAGCTAATTAAAACAGTGGAGAAATGTACTACATTTTTTACTTCTTCCTCTTTCGGCTTTACCTAGGTTTTTCTAGGAATCGCCACAGTGAATCATCGTCTTCCATTTTTTCCTGTCCTCTGCATCTTCTTCTGTCACACCAACTATCGGCATGTCCTCTCTCACCACATCCATTAATCTCCACTTTGCCTCCTGCCTGGTAGCTCCATCTTGAGCATCCTTCTACCAATATATCCGCTGTCCTCTTCTGCACATGTCCAAACCATCTCAATCTGACCTCTCTAACTTTGTCTCCAAAACATCTGACCTGTGCTGTCCCTGTGATGTGCTCATTCCTAATCCTGTCCATCCTCATCACTCCAAAAGGGAATCTCAACATCTCTGCCACCTCCAGCTCTGCTTCCTGTCTTTTGGCCAGTGCCATCGTCTCCAAACCGTACAACAAATTAGTCACTTCCAACAAATAGGCTATAGGTTCGGTTGCATGTTGTTGTTTATTAGATAGTAAAATTATGCTAAAACTGCTTAAGGTATATCAATGAATGGATTTTTTTTAATGCACATCTGGACAAAAGGGCAGATCCACACATTTTAATTAAAGGGGACTTTTAGGCCTCAGCAGAGGTATGCACTCTACTGAGTGTCATTCTAGTTAACTTAGTCATTTCTCCATCCACCTTAAGCTTATCTTGTCATGTTTGGGATTCTTTTTGCTATGATTCCCGTTGAGTAAGTACTGATTGATCCAAAGAGAGTGATACAAGTTATTGGGTCAGCACTTCATTAAACCAGGTCCCAAAGCCACTACATCCCAGAGAGCAACACCTGTTTTTCATGCTCCACAGAATAAAGCACCACAGCGTGACTGAGATGTTGGTAGTTAGCTCCGAGTTGACTACATTGTTGTTGTTTTGTGTCATGAATGTCTCAACGACAGGTGTGAACAGACTCTTTTTAATGCTCCGGGAGAGGCACTGGCGTTAACTGATGCTGCTCGTCTCTTTCTTTCATCTGAGAAGGACAACAGGGCACTGCAGGCCCCAGGGTTTGATGAACACCTTCAAGCTGCACTCAACTGCTACAGTTTTGCCATCAAGGTACGACATTAATTCTGCATGAAGCAACAGCTGTACTCAGTTAAGAGTGATCGCATGCACTTTGCAGTGTTGTTTCCTGCTATGTAATTTCTGTGAAATACATATACACAGATTAAGGTAATGCTGATGTATATAATACAGGTCTACATTGAAATGAACCAGTCTGTGATGGCAGCCAGCCTATGTCTAGAACTTGGCAATGCTCTCAAGGTAAACCTCTGGGACCTGCTTCAAACAACACTAAAAAAAATAAATTATTTGTTGATATAAAGTTCATATACTGTAATTGAAATGATGTGGTACTCTCAGTTCCTCTTCTGGTTTCAATAGGAGATGAACAGACCAGGAGAGGCAATTGTTCACTACCAGAGGGCTGCAGAGTTGCAGACACAAGCACCTATTGAGGCTCTGCTCTCGATGGGTGAAATGGCCACGTGTAAAATCCTCACACGTGAGTTCAGTCTTTTCATTCTGTTTTATGTCCACATATGATTTGACCTGATTTTATTATTAATTTGTTTATTATATTTTTATGTGTTCTGCAGGTGACTATGACGGTGCTTTGTCAGTGTTTACAGAGATGCAGCTGATGTGCCAGGAAAGGGGCCTGCAGCTAACGGGCACCAGCACTCCTGTTGGTGAGACTCAACATTTATCTTCCTGCCTAAAATCATCTTATGTATTAATGGACCCCCACTGATACAATTCCCTTCCTTTTCTGATTTCATGTCATTGTTTATGTGATTATGCAGCTTGCTCTTGTCTTTTCTCTTATGTATCACATCCGTTTTTTTTTATTAATATTTTTTTAATTAAAAGGTGCCTTTCTGGACATTGTGGCGAAATGTGAAATCTCCAGAGTCCTACTGCTGATGTTCCTTGAGGTAAGAAAATTGATTTTTTTTTTTCACTCAATTTTCTGTGGAGTTTTAGAAATCCAAATATACCCTGGAAACCAGCACATGGTGAAGCGCATGTATGTCTCAATCGTTCCCTCACCCACACTATCCACA
>KV751317.1:22109205-22139059 GCA_001698575.1 Mola mola | reverse complement strand
AATATTCTAATATTTTGAGATGTGTTGTTTGTTGTATTTTTTGAGCTTTAGGCTGTAATTATCAAAATTAGAATAGTAAAATGTTTAAAAGATGTAATTTGTCTAATGATTCTAGATCATTATTATTGTTACTATTAAATATTCACTTTCTTAAACAAAAATATTATTTTTTTAGATGCATTTAGTGTAGAAGGCAGAGATTAAAAAAAAAAAGAGAGAGATGTATTTATTTTGACTTTAGATCAAAATTGGGGATTAAAAACATCTTTGCAGTATCTTTCCGACAGGTACATAAACGTGGCTGACAAGCCTTACCTCTTCTACATGTGTCACAGCAGGAAATTAACTCTGGATATTTCAGGATATTTGAACTGAATTGAAAAATAAATAGTCCGTTAGGGAACATATCTTTCATAAAAATATGAACCTGAGTTATGAGTTTTTTGATTCCTTCCACTTTTTCTGTTTTAACTGGGATTTATATGTAGTATTGTACTCTTTTCAAAGCATTTTTACCCAGATACACAGCAAGCGAAACAAGTGCCAATAGTCCTAACAGCCATCAAAGGCCAAGCAGACAAACTGACAAAGCAGAATGGGTTCACTCAAAGCATTTAAAGAAGGAAAATCCTCCGCATTAGCAACACAGTGGAAAATACTGCAGTACTGATGCTAAGACTATCACAATATTGATTTATATATCTGGCACCTGTACATCACTTTCTGGTTTGATGGTTCAAACTTTCCGTGTTCCTGTGCAGCCTCCGCCTCAGAAGCTCTTACCAGAACATGCTCAGACCCTGGAGAGATATGCATGGGAGTCTTTTGACCCTCACAGCCAAGGTGAATGCACCATTATTTACTATTTTAGCAAAAAACAAACAAAACAAAATGTAAATTACATACATTGGCCTTTTACTGGGAATGCAGAAATTTCGTCATGAGTTGTGACATTTATTTGAGTCAGCATAAACACAGTTCTTGTCTCCTCCTTTAGCAACCTTCCTACCTGAGAATGTTTTCCTGCTCCTCCAATCAGTCGTGGTGAGTTTCATCAGTCACATACTTGTGCATTTCACAGGATTTCCTGAGGCTTCCTGTCTCAGACAGGAAAATTGGTCTTCGCGACCTTCATGTGGCAGTGAAAGATGTCCTGGAGTTTATATTCTTTGGGCAATGGATCCATTCTTTTCAATTTGGAGTGGTGTCGGAGTTAGTAGACTTTTACCTGTTTTCTTAATTGATATTTGTTAATAAAAAAAATCTGTATAGCAGCTCTTTCTGGATATTAAGGCTTTTTTAGTTAGGATGCATAAACACTGACAACACTCTGAGAACTTGTGACAGTCATCTGAATCTACAGTTATGATTTTATTTGTGCAGTGTATAAAAGCAAATCTGTTTTGCAGATGGCTTGTCAGGAGAAGGACACGGAGTCCTTGAAGTCTCTTCAGACAGAGCTATGGTGAGTATTCAGAAAGATTAATTTCCACCTTGTGATGGTGCTTGAGCAGCATTTCTATTTCTTCTCAATCTCAAAATTTCTAAATTGATTACGTGTTTCCTCCCCCAGGCCATTTCTAACTGCTGAGCAGAATCATCTTCTCCACCTAGTGGTTCAAGAGCGCATAACGCCTTCTGGACAAGGCATCTAGTACAGTCCAGTTTTAACGCACTTCCTGTGGGAATGCTTCTTTATATAATGGAACATTTCTGCATCTGACTGGGTCTGTTGTAAGACCTGAAGAAGTGTTTCTTTCAAAACTTAAATGTTGTAGCATGCACACAAAAGAAAATATCACACACATATAAAAACCAGTAAATATCCAGTAAAACATTTCCAGTGCTGTAAATTTGTTGTCCTGATGTCAAGATTTTTGGCATGAAGTTAAGAGTAAACGGAAAATGATTCTAATGAAATTGTGTGTACTTACTTGGGTGATGACAAATCTATCAGAACCAGTTCATAGACATAGAGATAGACATTATGTAAAAGTAGTTAAGTACCTAGATGAAACGAGGACTTCGTCATTACTTTTATTAATAAATGATATGTCTTAAATTCCAATGTAGTTACAAATAAAACCTTTTATTGCATAGTAGAAATATGGCGAAATGAAACACTACTGTCCTTGGTTCACTTTACTTGTACAAATTGCATGTACTTTTATGATAGCAGCCAACTACAAACACGAAAAAACAGTTTTTAAAAAAAAAAAAAAGTTACAAAAATATAAAGGCTACAATGTAAATAGATTAAAAAGGATATGCTATACTTCAATTGTAAAATGTTGATACATGATTAAAAATAATTGTAATTGTAATATAAGGCTTGTCTTTCCTGATTATCCACGTAAACCAACAGGAATGTTGCAGCTTCGCCGACATGCCGTACCTTCACAGATACAGTATTTTCTCACTCCTCAACTCTTGGAACCTGCAGTAATAACTGTCAGCCTCTCAATATGTTTGTACAGGATGATATGTACTTAAACCTAGTTTGAGTATTTTCAACTACATCTCAAAAGGGCTTTGGCTTACTCTCACTCCCACACGGTCAGCTTTGTTTGATTCTTAAAGGAATATTTTGGCATTTTGGGAAAAATATTCAGTCTCTTGCCAAGTTAGATGGGAAAATCGTTACCACCCATTCCAGTGGACAGAATCTCAATTTGTTATTTTTGCACAAACTAAATTTGTTAATCAGAAAACTTAACAGGTGCTGATTCATAAGTATTTTGTTACTCGGACAGAGCCAGGCTAGCAGTCCTGCTCATTTCTAGTCTTTATGCTAAGCTATGCTAACTGTCTGTTGGCTTCAGTTCCATATTTGAAGTGAAGATAAAAGAGTGGTATCAATCCTCTCATCTAACTCTTAGCAATAGAAAATAATTATATTTTTTTATTTTTTGAACTATTTCTTTAAAGGACTAATGGAGTCATCCATCTCAATATATATAACTTCTTCTTAAAAGACTTGGAAATTACTGATTTATGAATAACTATGGTTACACTGTTATGACGTTAACCCTTCCTATAACAACCATCATAGAGTTTCCCATCCTGCTAGTTCAGGTCAGCTCTTCATGTAATGCAAGCATGTTTCAATTTCAATTTATAATATTCAAAATAAAAACAAATGGCTCGTTAGCATTTTTTAACTCCCAAATTTTGAAACAAATCCTAGTCTTTGCTACCCAAATCCAAACTGGACACATGATCCCAGGCTCACCCTCGTCTTTATACCGTCACTCGCTCTTCTTCCGCAGGACGAGGTAGGTGATCGCTAGAAGGAAGGTGAGGACAAAAGAGATCCAGGCCAGGACGTAGGAGTGTCCGTAACCTCCCTCTGCTTCGCTGGTGTGCAGTTTGGCAGTATAGATAGAGGCTGCTATCATTATACACAGGCCTGCGGGACAGGGAAGGGTAATGGTGTCACATACTGAGCCAGACAACAGAGAAGGAGTCATTACTTTTACTTTAGAATCTCCATACTTGCACTGTCTGTGTTTTGTATGACATATTAGCTGTTTTTCTACAAATATCATTTACAGGTCTTATTTTTTAATCCCATAAAACTCTTTCATACATATAAAAGTGACTTAACGTTCACTTTTAAATACTCTGTTGAATAGATTAAATTACCAACAGATTTGCAGCTTTGATATTACGCCACCTATTTTAAAGACCAATAATTAGCGATGTAGCCAAAACCCCTCAGTGATTAAAGCTGGGTTTTGTAACTTCTGGTAAAGTTTCGTAGGGCATGTATTTCTAACATATCACATTACATACAGTACGTAGCTGGCGTGGTCAAACTACCCCGCACAACAGGTAATGGTTCCCAAGTGTGCCGTACTGAACTGAACTGAACTGTACTACTTGGTGGAAACGTGGCTAAACATGAGACTCTATGGAAGCAACTCCCCCTCCCCTCGCTGTTTCTGTTGTAGAGCCCTTGAGAAGGGTTCATGGACAGTGGCTTAGGTATTCCTTGTTTTTGGCTTGCTTTGCGGTGTATGCAGACATTGATCATGCTGGAAGAGCAACTTGTCCTGCTGGGATGTCCAGCATTGTATCGGCCTTTCACCATTTACAGGGACTAAAATCACATCAGTGAGCCACTAGGAATGCCCTCTGTCTGAAATGATTAAAGCCAGATTACGGAGGAGGTGTAGAATTCTGATCTTTTTAAAACCACTTGAATTACAAAATTCTCAAAGGATATTATGGAATATTAGTCCAATGATGCCAAAAATAAATTACATACCCAATATTTATTTTCATAAATTTAAGCAAAAATAATAATTCATTCCTAACTCGATTCTACTGAATAATACATTCCATTCACACAAGCAATGTGTTCAGAAAATGGCATATGACCTTTGAGTCTGAAATGCTGAACCTGGAGATCGTTAATCTACAAACGTACACAGATCTGCTCTAATGACTTTCAATCACAAGTCACTGAGATTCACAACAAATGAACAGATTGAACTAGCTGTAGCTTTTAGTTAAACTGAAAATCTGCAGATGCTTGTACCTATAGCCATGTTTGATTTAACACTAACATGGAGAAAATTTACATGATAAACTACTGATAAGCTCCTCTGGAAGAAGGCTAATACAGTTAAACATGATTTGTTGGTAACTAATGTGTTTTATGCTCACTCACACAGAGAGGGTTTCCGGTTCATCTGCTTAGAGGGTAGCAGCTTAATTTGCAAACTCTCTGGCAGATTTGTGTAATAATCCCCTATTATAAATGTTGTGCGCTCAGCTCAGTTATGGAGAAAGAAATTAGTAGTACTAGAAGTAGCAAATCTATAAAATTTGATGGAGAACCGTCACAGACATATACAGTAAGTCCATTGAGGTTTCACTTATCACCATTTACACTGAAGCATTCAACACATGTCTTCCATTGAAATGTAACAATTACAGCAGGCTAGAACACAAATGAATCAATACTTATTCCAGTTGCATTTCAGTAATTGTGTCTCCTGGTTACTTACAGGCGATTAGCTGTAATATGCCAGTGAAAGTGAACCTCTGGCCTTTAGGCAGCGTGAACAGCTGAGCCACAAACACGAACAAGGCCAGAATGGAAAAGACACATGCAAGCACTGAGGTAGCTTGAATCGTCTGGATATATTCTGCAACTCCACAGTGACAAAACAGACACATACAGTCAGTGACATGTCCAAGGCAATATAAGGCAATCTGCATAACTTTAGAAAGTTATTATGATAACCTTGAAGAACAGTTTCATCTGCAAAATTACATCCTTCCTGTGGTCATTCATGAACAGTTACAATACACTGATTAAGATCCTAATTGTTTCTACATCTCAACAATCACACCAAGTCAACATATGACTATATTGTGAGGAAAACAAAATAAAAGCTCTCAGAAACATCTGTGGAATTTTACCCTCTGGGTAGTTTTTCAGGTTGGTGTATTGCCATATTGAATTGGCCAACTCCCACCTGCCCCACAGGTCAGTCGACACCGTGTCAGAGATCCACCAGGCCTGAAGACACAAGAATAAACGCAACATGTCAAGAATATCAAGGCACTGTGTTTAATGATGACATCATCCACATTCACTCTCAGTTTTACATAATTCGTAAGGGTTGGAGGGTGTTTAAGAAGGTGCACAGGTATGCAATAATGTGGCTGGCAAAATTTTGACTGTTATTTCCAAGTGTTCCTTAGGGAAATACTGTACATATTGTGTACACTATGAACAGTATTTCTCTTCTAGATATGCTGCATGAGGTATATCTATATATAAATATCTATATACATTGATAGTGTATCTTTAAAAATGTAATATTTAAAATTTTCATGTCATTATAAGTGTCCATTTAATATATCTTCAAACTATTACATTACAACTAAAATATTTAAAACATTTTACTATTTTTATTTTGATAATCATGGCTTACACAAAACAAACAAACACATCTCAAAATATTTGACTATTTCACCATAAGTATACAAACCATCCAATTGAAAAAGAGGCTTGAAATATCAACTTTATGTACATGTATAAAAAAATGACAAAATGTAGGAAAGTTTAAATTATAATAAAATGAACTTTCCCATAGTATTTTACTATTTGCACTAGTATCTAAAAGTAATTGTTGTTCTCCTTCTAAACACAGTTGTGTGGTAAACAAGAATATTCATTAAAATAATAGAGGTTATCCACTTACATTATCAATGGTGGCCACCAGCAGCAGGATGACGGTGGTAATGTGCAGAAAGACGATTCCGGCAAGCATCAACATCGTGGCCAGAAGGAGAACTGATAGCGGGCCAGTGAAGGAAAGGACGCACGCCGTTATTTAGCTTCCACGCACACACTTATGTAACAAAGGCTCGCACATTAGCAGGCGTTAATTCTGTCTGTCTGTCTGTCTGTGCGTGTCTCTCTCTAACACACACACACACACACACACACACACACAGCTGTTCCAAATTGAACACTGTCTCAAAAATAAAGGAAAAAAAGGCCGCTGCCTGCGAGTCCAAACTCGTCCCGCAAGTCTTTCACGCAGACACATTTTTTAATCTCACACAACTGCTGTCAAACATATCCATGTCTGCGCTCACGAAAACAAGCGCTTCACATCTGACACAAAGAAAGGTCTCTGTTTTGACAGCTAAAATGATTGCAGCCATGCGTAGTGCCCGGTTAAGGGCTTGTTTTTCATGACTTTGGGCTGCATCTGCCGACAAAAAAGGCGCAATTGTTCGGACGGTGTTTGGGCATTTCCCAAATGGGTGCTGCTCCGTTACACACATACACACGCACACACGGGCCCTGTACTGTTAGTCAACAACTTTGAAAAGAGCGCGAGAACACTCCCCTCACGGAAAACAACACGTCTTTAACTGAAATACTCAAATGTACAAACAACTGGGTCACATTTAGTAACGTTTGTGTTCGTCTACAGAGTTTGGAGTCGCGCCTATGTTAAACGCTTTTTTGCGCTCAAAGTCACATCCCGACAAGGCTGAGAAAATGCGCTTCTACCTGAACTTTTCTGCACTCAACACAACAAAAAAAAAAACGCAACACACATAATGCTTTATATGCACATAATGAGAGACAGCTTACAGTCTTAATAACATTGATAAAGGTTACCTGAAAGCGCTTTAACGCACGGCCCGGGAGTTATTTGGGAATGTGAAACACTGTAGACCCACCCAGCTTTAGATTCAGAGGGCGCACACACACACACACACACACACACACATACATACACACACTGTTTTTCCTCTCTATTCCCTCTCTTTCCTCACACATCAAGCCCCACCCATAAAGTTTAAAATTTTCCCCCTCAATGAAACGTCCAGACGACGCTTCAGGTTTCCCTTGTCGACGCCCAAACGCTGTGTAAAGATGAGTAAGCTCTTCTAAATTGTTCGACGTCACGTTTAACATTCTTAGACGTGTCACTGTTTCCACAGTCTTTTTTTTAAAACATATTTCTGACAAACTGGCTGCAGCAGCTATAACTTCTGTTCTGCAGTATAAGTATATTTTACACAGGCTATAAAAGCCTGCGTTGCAGAGGAGGAAGATGTACATCTTGATTGGGCTTGGTGGCACCCTTGCCGGTTCATTATGCACATAGAAAACGATGTGGAAGGGGCATTAAGAATCGATAAAGACCTGAGTACACGGAGCTTCAGACAGCAAGACTCTGACTGAAACACATTTGCAAGCAAGTAAAGAGTGAAATGAACTACTGGTTCATTTAGTGTCAACTGGGGAAACAGAGATGTAAATTTAAAAAAAAACAACACCAATCTACTCAACACTGATTCTGGTCTTAGTGAGGTAATACACTTTTATCCACGAACCTGCACAGGGACTCGATGGGATTTTCTTTGCCCATAAAAATGTAGCCATATCCTTAAACAAAGAGAATGCAGAGAATGCAAATCTCTTGCCAAAGAAGAGTATCTCACAATATTGAAAAATCCTTTAGAAAAGTTCCTTAATCCGCACCCCGATCAGGACCTTTCAGAAAATGTAATTGCTCATATGACTTAAAATATAATTGCTTATATAATTTTTGGTGTATTTTCTGCATCATTAAATGTTTTCCCACTTGGTTGAACACCAGAGCAGTTCACTGTTCTCTGGTATCAGTTAGTGGCCTGTGGCCAACTGGAAATGTAACTTTTATAATACATGTAGGAATGTTTGTCTGATGTTTGTAATCTCACAGGTCGACTACAAGACATTTAAATGTTTTCCCCTAGAACCCGAAAGGTTAGTGAACAAGAAAATGCAGTTACTGTATTAATGGTGGCCATCAGAATTTTTAGAAAGCTACCATCAGTTATTGTTATTGGCTGCAGTTAAATGACACTGTGTTATTAGGGCTTGTTATGTTATTACGCAGCAAACAGAGCATATCTGCTTAATGTTTTTATCACCTGTTTCAGATAGAGGATAGCTTCTGTGTGTATGGGCCATTTTTTTTTTTTTTTTTTTACAAAGAATGGCAGTATGCAGAAACAGAAAAAAAGACGTAATCGTTTTCCTCCAATGGGCCTCTGTTCCCTTCAGGCTGGAGGTGGGATGAGGACAGATCAAATAAATGCTTCCTTTCCTTTTTTTTTTTTTCACCAAACTTGGAAATGTATCAGTAGATGGTCCAATCAAACTAGGGGAGAAACAAATACCCAGCTAACATGGCTCACTGAGCAAAGAAGGCGCTTTGATTAAGGTAAAACAGGAGAAGGATGTATTTTTTCTGTGGTTTGGCTCTCATCATCTACAGTTGAGTGTAAACGATGATCAATGGCCTGAGCAATCTTTGGAGATATTAACAGGCTTTGAAATACTCAGACGGTGATTATTAACACTCATCTCTGCCCCGATTTCAGAATCCTCAAAGAACCTTTTGTACCATATTCTCTAATGGAGAAAAATATGAACACTTACTTCTAATGAAAATAATACTGGGGGCAAACATCACAAAACATTCAGTGCTTTTCTCCTAAAAACAATTGTATTGACTTAATTTCCTTCCTCGTAAATCATTGCCATGTTTACTGGCTTTCAGTCCCCCCCCCCAATCCTAGTGATGGTATCACTGACACAATCCTCTCTTATAATTTGCTCATGATTAATCATTTGATCATTCTAGCTCTTATTGTGTTTGTTTGTTAGTTTAACCTATCACATATTTAATAAACTCTTCATATGTTTTGTGTTTGATGGTGACAGTGTTTAAATTTATTTTTAAACCTAAGCCTCATTTGCTGAACTTTAAAACTCTAAAATTTCACAAAATACATCTTTTTTGGAAAATTTTACCAGTATGGAGTTCATTCGCTAAGTCTGAGTAGCTCGACGAGGATATCAATGCAAGAGCCACTAACAATGCTTAGAATTTTATTGCATTGCATTGTTAACATGGAGTAGACACCTACAGTGAAAGATGAACAAATTTGTGAAGTCAATCTATTCAACTTCAATTTTGTTTGTCATAAATATAGGAAAACATCAGAACAGTATGCTCTGTAAGTGACAGGAAGAAGAAACATTCATTTTTTATAGTATTTTTACAGTTATTGAGTAAAAAAACAACAACAATGTGTCACTGTAGGTATCTATTCCATGTTACCACACATCTGCAATAACATTTTGAACATTGTTAGTGACAAAATAATCTTTTATTTCAAACTTTTTAGATGCCCAGAGCCACTGCAATGTGTGTCCCTGTGTTTGAGCTCATCAGTCCCAGCAACTTCACTCCATCCCAAACTCATTTTAAAAAAAAAAAGATGTTTTTGTAGTATTTGAAAGCCTAAAACTTTGAAAAATTAATTGTAAAATACCTGAAAATACCGTAAGTCTAAATTATTAGGTAACCAGCATCATTCCAGTCGTCAATAATTGCAGTAGAGTAAATAGCTAAATCTAAGTCTGTCTAAGAGAAACCTAGTGAATATACAATAGTTACCTCTGAAATCTAATTATGTAAAAATATAAAGTAGCATAAAATGAATTATTTCTATCCTACAGTACAAAGTTGAAACTGTACATAAGTTGAGTAAATAGTGGATAACACTGACACAAATTTTGTAAAATCCGCGCAAAATCAGTTTGTTTGTTTTTTTTTACATTATTCATTCTGACTGTTCAAAAGAACAGCAAATGTTGTTTCACAGCTGAAACTTGGATGCTTTGGCTTCGCAACTGTGGTAATCAGCCACATGAGGGGCCCACACTGGGGCTGTGTTTTGTGTAAATCTTGCATTTGTAAATTAGATCAATCAATGAATACATGTTATCTCACAGGTTGTAGTGACTGGGCATTGATAGAGCTCAGTGTTTGAGTCTGTTTTTAATATAGGCCTGCTAAGACGAAAATCACTGGAGAGCTGTGTGACCGGCAGTGGGTTTAGGAATGGACCACAAGAAGTGGTTCCCCTGGCAGAAAGTCTGAATATGAGATTAAAACCATCATATCTGAATGCTGATGGTGTGTCATAGCCTCACAGTGAATGCTTAGTAGGTGCTCAGCAGGGCTGGTTCCCCTCATACATCACATTGAGTCACCAAGTTTTTCTATTTCATCACAACATGTGGGTCTCTACAGAAACCGCAATCAAACATCCATTTTCAGTGGGAGTCCATTGGAAAGACATTATACAGAAATAACTGCTGCTGCTGCTACAAAGACCATCAGCCTCAGCTGGACTTTTTGTTTAAAGTAAATTAACAATTATTAGCATGCTTTTACATGCTTATCTGCTTTATTCCTATCAAGACACAAGAGTATTGCTTTACTTCAGCAGATAATGGTGAGTATTTTAGTTCAAAATATATTTTGGTTATCATTATCAGGATGCAGGGTTATTGTTGATCCCAAGAATCTCCAAAGGTAGAAATGGCAGCAGAGCTTTCAGCTATCAAGCTCCTATCCTGTGGAACCATCTTCCAGTCTTGGTACGGGAAGCAGACACACTCTCTGGTTTTAAGAGTAGGCTTAAAACCTTCCTTTTTGATAAAGCTTATAGTTAGGGCTGGTCTATCTAGGCCTTAGTTATGCTGCTATAGGCTTAGGTTGCTGGGGGAACACTCCATGATGAACTGAGCTCTCGTCTCTGCCCCCTCTGACCCAGACCCCATCTCAGCTCCTGTAAATGTCCATATACACTAACTTTACTTCTTCCCCGGAGTCGTTGTGCTTTATCATCCTGCAGGTCTTTCTAGGTCGCGGTGGGAGCTGCTGCTGTGGTCCTGCCTGATGCCTACAGCCCACATTAGGACAGGAGATCTTGTGACTTGGATCCTAGGCTGGATTTCCCAGTGCAAATCGGGATCCACAGATTACAATGACTTCTGGACCAATAGACTACACCTGCTTCTGGATCACTACACTTCACATATCCCTGGATTTATAGATTCGACATACTCCTGGACTCAGTGACTACATCAGCAACACTCAGATCTTGATACATGGACTATAACGACTCCCGGACCAATTGACTACATCGCGGTGAGAGTTGCTGTTGTGGTCGTGCCTGACACCTACTGCTCAAATTAGGACAGGAGATCCTGTGACTAGGATACTTGGGTGGATTGCCCTGCCAAGTACATGGACTACAATGACTTCTGGACCAACATACTACCCATATTATATCTGGATTTATAGACTCATTTGAACTCAAACATTCTTAGTAAACTGTTATTGTCATTTTGTTGTGTTCTGTACAAGTGAGATCTATTGCACTTCTGTCCGTCCTAGGAAGAAGGATCTCTCCTCTGACGATCTTCCTGAGGCTTCTTATTTTCCCTGTTTAGGATTTATTAAGTTTTTCCTCACCCGGTTCGAGGGTCTAAGGGCAGAGGGTGTCACATGTGTAGTTTGTCAAAGCCCGGTGGGATAATGTGTGATGTGAGATTTTGGGATATACAAATAAAATGTGACTTGATTTGATTTGTTGCCCCCTAAAGCAGCTGGGCCCCAGAAAGCTTCCTCCTTATCGACAGTCCAAGTCCACAACACGCTCCTCCATCCCACAACAAATCTACCTGTCCACGCTCTTCACATTTCCTATAACATCCTATCCATCACCACAGTCTTCACTGCAGAATTTAAGTAGCAAAAGTCTAAGCTTTTTAAAAGAATTTGAGGATCCTCACTCCTCTTGACCCCCAGCTGTACACCTAGTCAACCCTGATACAGCTTATTCCAAACTCAGCAAATGAATAACAAATGACACACAACGACTGACACCTTCCTTCAACTATCCCTTCACTTTTAACTCCTCCAACTAATATACAAAATGTTGGCCAAAACTCCCACTTTTACCCATTTTTCTTTTCAAACCAAACTAATTAAGCCTAATGTAGGGCAGAGGACCCACTTGGGGGTTACCTAAATTGTAAGCTAATCTGTGAACGAGGGACCCCTCATGACTGGAAATATACTTAAAAGACTTAAACTAAACAAAAGATAGCCTATTAATGCTAAACTAGTATTGGTGAAGTATATCGTAGCTATGCTTCACCAAAAAATTCCCCCTGTGGGCTTATCTTCTGACATGTCTTAATCCTTACCTTTCCTGTCTCCTGAATTGGTTCCTTCTTGATGACTCTTAATTGATGGGCTTCGTGTAGGTGACGCCTCCATGCGCGCTAACAGCAACAACCCGGTGATGTCTCGCAAACAGATAAGCGAAAAATCCGCGTTATTTTTTATGGTGACCGTTTGTTTCCACTCGTTTCGAGTGTGTCATTCGGTAAGTTTAGAGCAGCGGGAGGATGGTTTAGCGAAGATTATACAGGACAACGACGTGCAGCAGGAGAACTGGCGCTTGGATAAACTGGTCACAGACCTGAACACATCCAGGGAGCGTCGTCCTCAATCAGCTGCCTTTCCTGAAGATCCACTCCCGAAATCCACCTTCCAGAAACTTGGTGAAACCATCTCTGACAACCTATCGTGGACTATTGTTGACAACAGACAACCAAGGTCCTCTGCCTCAGACTCTGCAGATGGATATGAAGCTGATTTTACAGGTTGGGGCTACTTCAGCTCATTTCATAGGCATTCATTCTACTCGGGTAAAAAAAAAAAATCCCAGAATTATTTGACATTATGCTTTACAAATTTTGTAGGAGTAAAGGGACAGGTTTTGGGCCCATCCTTTGACTCCAATTCCCATGTCTCTGAGTGGCTGTCCATGAGGCCTTCGGTGCTGTGTGATGATAATGTCCTGACCTTCACGGCCTCTAGAGAAGGATTCGAACACCTGTTAGTGGACAGAGGTAATACATCACAGATTTCTTATGAAAGTAGTACAGCATGCTCATGTGGAACATGGAAATGTGGAAATTCTTGTTGAGCAAGTGTAGGGGATGGGGCACATTGTTTAAGTGCATAAATAAAACTGTGGATTACAGCAGCAGCAAATTGTTGTACAACAGGTGATTCAGAATTTACATGAAACTCCAGGTTTAGTACATGTAATGTTCTTGTAACCTTTCTAGAAAATTAGAAAACCCTATTTTTCATAAATCTGCGTTTGTCCCTTATTACATGATTATTTGTTTCTGCTGTAAAATATCAGAGTGAATAATTAGAAATTCCAGTCAGTATCTCCCACACTTACAGAATCAAACACTGAAAAAAAATTCAGTGGATTGTTGGTATTTACGCTTGTTAGTATATAATCGTAAAAAAAAAAAAATTTATGCATTAACCAATTGATTAAGCATTTGACTGTTACAACAATAAAAATAGCTGTTGAACATTTTGTCTGTTCAGAGGATGCCTCTCCCATCTCCCCGTTCCAGTTACCCTCGTACTGTGGTTACTCGGTGAAGATGTCATGGCAGAATCTTGAGATGATGGTGCCCTATGATGCATGCTACATCACAAAGGAGGTACCAGCAGTGCCTGTATTATATCTTCACCTAGAATTGCTACAGTGTTCATCATGTCCTTGTTTGTCTCTCTGTCAGAATGGCAGTTACGTGCTGCCCATGTTGTGGTTGGGCAGCCCGCTGAAGCTCTCCTGCCCGGTGCAGATGTCGACCCCTGCCCCATCTTCGTCCCCCTCAGTCTTATGCTCCCCCTATGGCATGGCATTGCAGATTGATGGGTGGGAGTCTGATATTTTGATGATGGGAGTCATAGGTGTGTTGGCCTTCTTAAGGGAACTGATGCCGTTGTTTCAGCAAATGATTTGTCTTTGATCACAACCTCGTTAGTAGTTTTTATTGTCAAGTATATAGCTTTTTACAAACGAATCCACATAATTTACAGTGTCACTCTTTTAACTTTTTTTAACTTTTAACTTTTTGATTCAGAATACATGACATGGTTATTTGACACAATTCTATGTCCTCAGCGATGGTTTCTACAGTAAATTTAAGCATAAATACCTTGAATTAATGGTTCATTTTAACAGTGACTATGTTAATACCAACAAAATGAATAACTGAAATTCATCTTGTCTAAATAGGCTTTATTTAAATTGAACCTTTGCTTAAATCCCAAAATTCCTATGGAAATTAACAAAATATGACCTCAATACTATTAACCCATCTCTGAAAGGTTTTGGTTTCTTCTACACATCATATCTGATCACACGGTTTTTCTTTCCAGGAAATGTATTAAAAAATTAAATGGCAGTTTTTTTGAAAAAAGTAATATATAGTGGAACCATTTTATTTGTCAAAATTAATATCTAAATTCTGTTTCAAGGCTTCAACATGCTGCAAAAACTGAAATACTGTTGTTTCCAAAACCAGTTAGCTGAATTCCTTCCCTGTAGTGTTACTATATAGTTCTATACAGGACATATCTAGAAATAATTGACTCGTAAATAAAGAGCTACTGTTTTTTGCCCAACATGAAAGTGCATACATTTTTAAAGCCCTGTCCACACTACCAGTAGTCAAACTTAAATTTGCCAAGTCAGAAAAATGGCCTAAAAATATGGAAGGTTTTCAGAATGCGTGAATTTTAAATTAAATTCCCACTTAAGCCACTAATTACAGCACTGAATCTGAAACTGTACCAACCGAGACTGTTTGGAAAAACCTGTTTTACAGTAAAAGGAGGTTTGGTTCCGTTTCTATCTGTGGAGTGTGCCCACCTTGTCTCCTCCAGTCATGGGGAGCTTACCTTCTTCATCTCCTACACTGCTCCTTGCATCACTATCGAAGTAAGATCATTATTAGAGTTGAATGTATCACAATTGCAGGCTGCTTGCTTTACATCAATTATATTTTTATGTGATACTGTCTTGCAGGATGGTCTTCATCTCAATTTTATAGTTGATGATCAAGAATACATCCTTACCTGTCCTTTCAGTCATCAGTTCCCCTATGTTGCCCCTCCACTTTCATTTCTCCAACCTCCTGGCGAGCCCCAGTTTCCCTATATACCAGATCCCATAAGCCCTGAAACCATCACACATCCTCCACCTCTAACCCAGGAGCAGATCGAGCCCTATGCTGGATTCCAGTACCCTCAGCTTTCACAGAGCTACCCTCCTGGCCCACAACCTGCTGGTCCCCCTCAGCCCACTTCTGGCAGTCCTGGACCCCAGCAGCAGCAGCAGCAATCCCTCTACCTAATGGGGACTGGCAATCTGCCTTACTCTCCAGGAGATTACCCAATACACCTTTCTCCTCATTACCAGCCTACTGTGGTTGTCCAAGCTCCATCCTTCCCAGAGCCCAGCCCAGAGCAGGACAGTTCTCCAAAGGAGATTTTCAAATTACCTCTTGATTCTTTTTATTACCTTTCTGATCTGTATAACCTCTATGGGCCATTGTATTACCATGCAGCGACACCAACTCTGACTCCTGCAGCCAGCAAACCTAATACTGCTCCTCCACTTACACACCCACCAAAACCTACAGCAAGTCCTTATCATCCTCAGTATTATCTTAATATTCCTTTATATCCCACAGCACCAGTGACCCAGACACCTGCTCACCCCACTCTCAGTCCACAACAGTCTCCTACTCCTCCCCTATCTCCACCAGAACAAACAGCAGGTCCACAGTACCCAGTGATTCCATTTTATTCACCACCTATTCATAGCTCTTACTACTACCTTTATCCGGAAATACCAATTCATTTTGCACCATCCAAACCTTCACCACCTGCCAAAGAGAAACCTCAAAATATTTCCCAGGAACCTCAGGATCCAGCTCATCCACGAGTCACCTGCCTACCTTATTCTGACACTATTTGTGGCTACTACCATTATCCCTATTATCCCCACTACCATCATCTTTACCCTAAACCTTACCCTGCTGTGCCCCAATATCCAACACCTTTCACAACTACTACCTTCACTACTGCAACTGCAACTCCCTCCACCACAACTTCTACAGCCTCTACCCCAAAGGGGCCCACTCCACAGACCCCCCATGTCCATTGTCTAATGGGGAGTATGATAGCTTTTCTGCCTTTTGCTCACCCTGGCTCTATCCAGGTCAAAGGTTAGTGTTTCTGTAAACATACAATCTTTGTGTTAGTGGCAATTGTGCCTCTTTTCCTCGTGTTAATTGTGGAATATATGTACCGTCAGATCATTGTTTTACTTTAGTCAGTGTTTTGGTTTATGATCAAATACTTTCCAAAGTCATGACATTGCCTCAAGTCTCAGCTGTCTGTCATTACTGGAATACAGCTTCACAGTTACAGGCTTTACTTTCTTAGCATTCAATCAATAAAGCACCACCAAAAACAATGTGAAACTTAGATGATGCAAAGGAATAAACACTAAGAATTATTGCAGTGAGCATACAAACTTAGCTTTCTTGTTGGAAGACGAAATGCTCATGTACAAAAAAATGTAGTTTCAGTGGCCTTAATATCCTCACTTTAAGTTAATCATTTTATTTTAAGTTATTTTGTAGAATACCCTCACAGGCTTTTATGTCTAAAAAACATTATCTTATTTTCCATTAACACAGCACCCTGTTAGCCTGCTGTGTCTTTAAGGCCCTCAACCGAAAAGCCAATCTGTCTGGCCAGCTGGCCTATTCCATTGTGATTGGTCAGCCGCCTAAGGGGAAATATACTTTATTTTGTCTATGCGTATGCATGATGGCTACCTTGCGTATCCTGCATATATTTCCTTTATCAGTTTTTTACATCTTCAAAAATTGTCTTTTGATTAATTACACACGTGAACAGTATTGCAGCGTTGGGCAAGTCTATGAAAATTTTATTGTGCAGGTCAAAAAAAAATTGTGAAAAGTTTTGAAGATAAATTGTGTGATCAAATCCACAGTTATCCACACTGCACTTACTGTTGCAGCAAATTTGTGAATATGCATGTCAGATCAGCTGGTGAGAGATCAGTGCCATGTTGTGGGAACCTGCAAAATAAGAAACAAGTCAGGACCACAACATCTGTGCACAGCAGAAAAGGCTTGAAAAAGGATGCAGGGACGCGCTGATGGTGTGTTTTTGTCCCCCACTCATTAGATGTTTGAGGAGGCTAGGCTGACCAGGATCTCAACATTAGTCATATACAAGGCTCTTCAGTGATTACTGTGTAAGATTTGTAGTGCGTCCTCTACTGTATCCTCCAGTACCACACATAGTACATTGGACGTGAACAATTATCTTCATAACACAGCCAGTTGTGTTATGTGTATGAACGGGTGGTTTGGAAGCAAATATGTCTCTGGTTTAAGTGCATGTTTACATACGAAATGCCGCATATTGCCATAACCAGATTTCAGCAGCTCAGAATACCTCTGCAGCCCTGGCAAAAATGGTGGTGTTTGAAAAGGGGAAATTTCCCCTTGCAGTGACAACAGCATTGCCTCAACAGTGAAACCTAACAAAACCCAGTCCCAGTTGGGGCATGCCAGACTAGCCGTAAGGCCACAACAGTGTCTGTAATTGGAGTAAGCAGCTGGCTTTGCCATGGATTTAAGCCATACATTATAGGCCTTTGTGGACCCATTTGCAGACCTTGTACATGCAAAAAAGCATATGTACTAAATATGTACATATGTATTAAAGGTAATGAACCCCCTCCCCCACCCAATGCAAAATATGGCCTCTTTAATTCCTTAAATCATTATCATAATACAATACTTGGAATTATTTCAAACTTAGTCATAATTACAACTTTTAATTTCCATGTTGACTTGTTCTAGTTTATTCAAACATTTTACAGTTATATTGAATATATTGTTGCTGGTCCCAGATTACTAGATCAACTATTTAGTACTCAAGTGTACTTAGGTCAGCTTGTACTTGGAAAATAGTAATTTTGTTACAGATGTCAAAAATCTAACAATCATTATTCTTAAACACCAGACCTCGGATGGAAGACTTGGATGTTCCTGTCTAGTATTTCTTCAGTGTGTGGTTACAAAGTACAGATTGCGAATAATTCGGGGGTAATCCTTCACTCTCCACTGCCTGCCTGCCACAGCGAGTCACAGGTGAGATCCTCCAAATGGATTTGTTGTTGCCTGCGAATGCGTCATCTTTAATTGCTTTTAATTTTTAATTGCACTCAGACATGAACTTAAATTGCTACCACTTGGCTTGCCACTACAGCAATTTATGACACCTATCTTTCTTGTATATAGAACACAGATGAGCAGTATTTCTCAATAAGCAGCTCATTTTTTTTTTTTTATTTTATTTTATTTTTACAATTAATACCATATGGAGTGTATGCAGCATTCACTTTACATGTTTCTATACTGGGTGGATTTTTGTGTTCTGTACAGCATGATTGGTATGAACACAATTTTGTGTGAGAGAGTTGAGCTCAACTTGGAAACTTCATTTACAATCACAGTTGTTATAAAGTGTGTATTAATACTGATCTTACTGAGCTCTCTCTTTAGACTCCCACGTCCATCTCCTTACCTCTGAGGTTTTGGGACCTTTCCATGTCACAGTATAGGACTTTTGATCTTCAGTGCCCACATCAAACTACCCCTGAATATCCTGCACCAGTTACCCCAACTGTGTCACCTACCTCACGCAGCAGTACCAAGGTCACCTTGCCTGTTATCCCAAAGCCTAAAGTCACATGCTATTCACATCAAATGACTGTGGAGCTCCCCGCCGGTCCCATTTCTGGAGTTTTTGTTAAAGGTGTGTGCTTATATATGTTTTTGTATATGCTCCAGGTGCATGTGGTCTCAACTCAGCTCTGCATGAGTTGATTTTAATGTGGTTCTTGGGGGGGGGGGCTGCTCTGGTGTGCAAAAGTTGGTTTTCTGTTTTGAATTGGAAGCATTTACACTCTGTTCCTTACCATGCTGAGAGCTATGATTCTGTCCCTTAAAATCTGTTCAAAGGTGATTTTACATGTTTCTGCATATACTTTCTCAGACGTCAAAGGAAACCAGATGAACCTCCAAGATGTCCCAATGGACTGTGGGTACTCAGCAAGGAAAGGCAAAGACGGCAAAATCTATTTGAGACTCCAGCTGCACTTGCGCTGTCACGTGAGTGTGCAGGCAAGTATTGTCTCAGATTTCACATTGAGTACATGACCTTTTCATAACCAAGCATTTGGTTTATGGTTTAACTTGATATTAACTGTTTTTCTCCAAAAGGGTAAATTGTACAACATCACTATTGTCTACACAACAGAAAGTGGGAGACAGGAAGCCCAGTTTTTCTGCCCAGTCCTCATCCCAGGGTCTGAAAAAGGTGGATGGATTTTATGTGTACACCTGTGAAAGGCTATTCCGTTTGCCAAAGGGTGTTTGCTCTTGGCCATTTAGAGTTATTTTACCAGTGTGGTTGACATTTGTCATGCTGTCCCTCAGAGTGCAACCTTCCCAGCGAACAGCATCTCCCCTGCGGACCAGGCTCTGTATCCCAGCCCCAGTGCCTCTCCATGGGCTGCTGCTATAGCAAGCACCCTCCCTCCTGCTACTACCCATTGGATGGTGAGCTGCATTTTGTGTCTCGCACCGGCATTTTCGTGCCACTTAGCTGAGTACAGTTGAGCTGTTTTGGGTACAGAAATGTAAGCACTGCAGTTGCGGGATGTGTGAGGAGGCATATTTATGTCCTGTGTAGCATAGATCAAGCTGGCAGTGATACAGAATGTGAAAAAGGTGTAAGATACCTTCGGTCTAATTATCAATTGCCTCCTGAGATTTTTTACCTTTTTGTTCATCTGACCTTCAACTGTGTGTGTGTGTTTGTGTGTCATCTTCCAGCCTGCACTATTGACCGCCACATGGTCTTCTCCGTGCCTGCATCCCTCACCGACCCCCCTCTTTCCCCTTCCCTGCTTTTGACTCTTGGTAACACCACCTGCAAACCCGAGAGAGTGACTTCTGAATATGCCTTGTTCAAGATCCCTATGGATGGGTGCGGGGCACGCAGAGTAGTAAGCTTCAGTGAAAGAAAACAATTGTCAAAATCTGAGTTAAAAACTGCATTTTTGAGTTGCCCATTTCAATTAATAGAGTATTAATGAAGCTGTCCATATATTTAAATGGAATGTCTGAATCTGCACTAATAGATGGTGGGGAAAACGATGGTGCACATGGTGGAAGTCATTAACAAGGTTCATGCAATCAATCTCAACTATGGCACCATAACAAGGGATGCTCCTGTCAGGTCAGAACCTTTTTGCTTTTTGTTATTGGAGTAAAACTTCCCCCCCTCAGAAATGTAAGGGTTTCAGTTAGACATAAAACAGTGGTTTAAGTAAAAAGCTCTAATTAAGGTTGGTAAATGCTTAGGCAGGTTGTTTAAACCTGCAATACCTGTCCACTTGGGCTTGGGCCTAGAACAGTGGGCGTAGATAATATGGTGACATGCTAGCAAACAATTGCTTATTTTCAAATGAAGAGCACCTTAAGTTATACAGCAACATTATCATTCATTTCGAGTTATATTTGTGGCGACTCTGGCAAATGTAGTTCCAATATATCCTCAGTCTTAGCTCTGTTTTTGGAAAGAATAGTAGTGAATAGTTGTTCGTAGAGCTTTTTTTTCTGAAGACAGACTTATATTGTAGCCAAATCATTCCGTGAAAGAGAGGAACGTAAAAAAAAAATGAGCAAACACTCATTGCCAGAAATACTAGTCAGTCACAGTGAGTTTTTGTAATTTGACAAAAAAAAAATGGTCAAAACTTTGTTGCAAACATAGTTGTAGTATAGCTCTCTAACGCTTTGTACACTGTCTCATTTTCAGGTTGCTGGTGGAGTGCAGGTATCTGCCAAGCAATGTTCTGACTGTGAACTACATGGTTAAAACTCCCTCCCTGGGACCTGCCATTCATACTCAGGGGGTGTTTGGAGTCCAGCTCAGGATTGCCAAAGGTAGATTCTTCTCATGTCAATATTGGCATTCTTAAATGAGAAATTATAATTTTATGCTTTTGTGTCTCTGGACACAAGCAAAATGGATAAGAACCGATAATAATGAAATAACACCCCCAGTAGCGATAACCAGTATTTCAGCACTCCACACATCGATCAAACCTAGCTGTAGGAGAACACCTGCCTAGCTTCGATTGGATTGAAACAACCTTTCTATCCGACGCCTCCTCTCATCCTAGACGCTCAATACAGCAGCTACTACCCTCAGTATCACCAGCCCCTGGAGATGCTGCTGGGGAAACTGCTCTACCTAGAAGTGAGGCTGCTCAACAACCCAGATCCCACCTTGGTGCTCCTCGTACACTTCTGTGTAGCCTACCCCCGCTCTGGAAATGCTGTATGGCTGCTTGTGTACAATGGGTATGACTCAAAAGACTTCAATTGAGAAAAATGAACCAAGAGAAAAAATACATTTGCTACACAATAACAATTGCCATTGAAAAGTGATCTTCACTAAGAGGAAATAACATGAAAAATGAATGTAGTATTTTTTGGGGTTTTCTTTGTTCTGATTTTTAATTGTCTGATGAATATAATGTTGTTCCCTAGATGTACCAATCCGTTGGACCCAGTTCCACAGCAGGGTGTGCTGATGGATCCTCGGCCACCCTCTCCGCTGGGTCAGACCCGGCGCTTTGCAATCAGAACATTCCTGTTCCTTTCTGGTGGTGAAGTTAAGAACTTAGATGAGGAGGTAGGGAGTTGCAGAAACCTTTGAGTTCTATAAACAAGGGTGTAGGGCATAACAGACAGACAACTGTGACTTTTTATCCATTTAAAGTTGTATTACGACATAGCATTATTGAACTTTATAGCCACTTTTAAAGGATACAGAAAAATGTACTTATTTGCTTGCTTGCCAAGAGTTTTGAGAAAATTAGTAGCACTGTAAAACTCGCCACTGTAGCTCCATATTCAGTTTTTCAGTTACTTTTGCTTGTCCTAAAGTAAACATACTGTATCTTGTTTTGTTCATCTGCTTTTTACGTCTCTGTTAAAAAAGATGCTGGGCCGGTAGCTGGCAATATAGTCCATATCACCGATAGGTCACATTCCAGAGAAGAGCATTCTGAGCATGCACAGTGAACTTTTTCCTTTTAAGTGGAAGTGACTTCAAAACATAAACAATAGTGGCCAAGTATTCCTTTACTTAGTTTTTGACACACATTTGCTACAGTAGGACCCGGATAACCTTTTGTGGCACATCGCCAACGGTGTAGAGAAACCGAGAGCAAAAATAGGTTATGGATTCATGGGTGTTGACAGTTTTGTTGAGATGATGCAAAGCATTGTCGTCTTGTTTTCTTGTGGATCTTCATTGCAGAAAACAACAATGGGTTTGCACGAATTGAGATGTGACTTAGTCGTCATGCCAAATGCTTAGTGTCAGGGCCAGCCCTAGACATCAAGGGGCCCTAAGCGTGATAAGTTTTCAGGGCCCAGCTTTGCAGTGCAATTGCATATAGTTCAAAATACCATATGCAATTATAACCAATTTTTCATTTATACATCTATCAACATGATGGGCCACAGTTCTTTTAATGCTAATCAAATACAATCAAAGTGAGGCTGACTAACTGCACATGTCATTTTTACTACAGTGTTGTTTTTGCTGAATGCTTATTTTTGAACATTTTTAAAATGGCGTTAACACTGATGCAGAAATGGATTAGGATTGCAGTTTATACCTCACTTACAGAACAGGTAATGAACCCAGTAATTTAACCACAAATTCATTTTGCATCCATGAATTATTATTAATAATTCGATGAATCCTCCCCGATTGTTATAGAGAGTAGAGAGTGTTTTTGTTAGGTTTAATAGTATTTATTTGTACAGAAAATACATTCACAATTGAGATGTCGTTATGAAAAAAGGAGAAAATAAACAGTCATATGAATTTTTTGGAGAGTGATGCTTATAACAACGTTATTGAATGGTAGCAACCGACAATGTAGTCAAACTAAATGCCCTCATTTTCTGTCAAACCAGTGTCACACAAACAGCCTGCTAGTCAGGCAACAAAACAACAAACTGCTCAGAAAATTTTAAACAAACACTGCAAAAACAATACTTATTTAAGAAATGACCTGACCTGGGTGGTGACAATAGAGCGCCCTGCAGTCTAGCAACCATACATGCTGCCATGATTTTATGTAGGTTTGACCATAAATAGTGGTATTTTGTCACTAAACGCTCATCATTTGGTAAATATTGCAAAATGTACCCATTGTCATTGTGCTTGTTGACTTTCTTCACCTTTCTTATTTCCTTTTCTCTTCCCCTGATACATAAACTCTTTCAGAGTTCCGTAACCTTCTCTTGCAATCTGTTCCCTCGATGACGAGAAGGGGGCCCCACCCTCCGGGCACGTTACGTACATAGGTTTAGAGTGGGTTGCTAGATCAAAATCACAGCTGGGGTCAGTTTGGGGGCCCTTTAATGGCTGTGAGGCCTTAAGCAGCTGTTTAGTTTGCTTATAGGGAGGTCCAGTGTAGGTTCCAGATGTGCTTGGCCTACCGGATTGTCTTGGATATCTGGCTCATAGCTGACATCATACGTTTTGATTGGATTGAATGTCCAGGCACCATGGTGTTTTTTTGACTTGTTACAAGCCAAAATCTCAAGAGCACAGTGAGGGAATTTTTTTTCAAATTTGACTCAAGCACTTAATGTGACCCATCGATAAACTGTTCAAAGCGATCTATCAAATTTTTTAGTCAGGACTCAACTGTGAATACTCTATGTCAAAATTTTATATAAACAGCTGATTATATAGATCGTCTGTGTTGCCGGGTTGTGCGCAGAATCCATATTTCAGAGTTAAGAGCAACATTTATATTTGAAGTAATGTAGTATATCCATACTCCATCATAAGCTCTTTGAATGTGATGATATTGAGCATCAGGCGATTGTTCTTGATCAATGTGACAAAGTTCTCCTTCGGTCACTACATATGATGGATGGAAACTGACTTCCCAGGTTTGCGGTGGCATGCAACTGCAAGACAGCACTTCTAGTTTTTAATTTCACATACCCCTAAAGACCATGAGAAAACAGCTGTATCTGTAAATCAGCTTCCTAACTCAGCATTCGATGAGAGTAGGTGTGGAGAGGCCATTTTGTAAACTGAAAATTCTATTCAGATCTCAATTAGCCACAGTTGTTTGTCTGTACATTTGCACTGGCTCAAGACCTGACAGTATATCAAATGTTCTGTTTTCCCACCCTTTCAGATCTACTTCATGTGTTCAACTGAAATCTGTTCACCAAGTGAAGGGCTCTGTGTCGAGGGATGCTTTGGCCAGTGACGGTAAGGAAAATGTGCGTGCTGTCCTCGGATCACCCTTTTGAACTCTAGAAAATTACATGAAAACAAACGCACATGAATGGGTCTCATTACATCCCTCACTGAAAACAGCTTGAGAGCTAGTAGAAGCTACTGTTCCATATGACAGCAGGACAATAATTTAGTAATGAGGGGAGTTCTGAATTATTTATTAAGACTGATCCGTTTCACATGTTTCAGTTATGTTGTGGGAAGATGCTTGAGAAGTTTAAGTTGATCTGGTAAGCAGTAAGAAGTTGATTTGTTATATATTTTTTTAAAGCTGTAAAAACACACCAAAATTACATTCTACACTGATCATATTGTCCTCATTTTCAGGGCACGGACATCACTTGTTCAACCACTAATAAAAGCTTCAAAAGGATACTGACAACGTGTGTTTGTGTTTGTTCCTTAGAATGCAGCCACTCTGCTTTATAGCAGGAAGTGTCTCTCCTAGGGGATAAACTAGGGGATCCTGCATTGTTATTTGATTAAGCACA
This sequence comes from Mola mola, assembly GCA_001698575.1. Taxonomy (NCBI): domain Eukaryota; kingdom Metazoa; phylum Chordata; class Actinopteri; order Tetraodontiformes; family Molidae; genus Mola; species Mola mola. The sequence goes on along the minus strand of KV751317.1, from coordinate 22,113,828 downwards.
TTAATTGAGGTAATTGCACTGTGAAAGAACAAAATTTGATAGATTGACATTGAATCTCTTCAAAATGAAGTTTGAGATCAGATAATGAAGTAAAGGCTTCTATTATGTTTTTTTCCCTCCCAGTTGAAATTAAATTATTACAAAAACCTGAGGCTTTTGTTGTTCTAGAGCATGTGCCATTTGACTTGTTTGTTATCCAGCCATTTGTACAGTTCTCTGTGTTACTGTAGTGTGCATCATCATCAGTGTCTGCGCATTTCACAGAAACTCAGCAAAACAGCTGTATGTGGTTTTAATATGCGTTTTTGGGGACTGTTAGCCATAAGTAGTGACTTTTTAAAGTGATATCGACCACAACTTGTCACTTCTGCACTTAAGCTTTAGTAAATATTAAACATGTTTCACTGTATTCAAGGATAATTTACATATTTTCAATTTCCAAAAATTTGAAGGTCCAAAGCTTGATAAAATGCATCATATTTTAGGAAAGTTACTAGCGTATGGAATTTGGTGGCTATACTGATTAGCTCAACAATCATGACACGGTCAGTCAATTGCCAAAGGGGCACTGTTTACCTCTGCTGTCTGATTTCAAACAAAGGCCAATGAACTCAAAATAAACATACTTCACCACAAATTCAATGGTCTTTTGTAAATGTTTGAAAGCTTTAAAAAACAGAGTCCCTCTGGCAATTGACTGATAGTGTCTGGGGAGCTCCATCTGTGACGGGCAGCGGAAACGTTCATATTATATATTATTTTTACGGTTATTGAGTCAAAAACACAGTATCAGAAATCAGAAGCCTTTTTATTGTCATTGTACAAGTTTACAGTGAAACTATAGCAGCAACCAAGTATGACAAACAACATAAACTAAGAATAAAAAGCCAGAGGGTAACGGGTTAAACAGGTGGCGTGCAGGATGGGCACACTGCTGCCTTGTGTTTCCTGAAGTCCAGGATGATTTCTTTGGTCTTTGTGGTGTTCAGTGAGAGGTTGTTTGTTGAGCACCACTCAGACAGTTTCAGTACCTCATTCCTGTACGCAGACTCGTCTCCCCCTGTGATTATCACTAAAATGCACCGATATGAAAATTTTGGTCGATACCACTAACCAATATTAAAATTGCTGTTATGGCCAAAAGCTGATATTTACTGATAGATATTGATAGGATATCTAAAAGGAATAAATTAAAGCCTATCCATTTGAAAAACATATCCACGCAATTCTTCCTCTTCGGTTTCATTTGATGATTGGCAAACAACTTTTTGGTGCATTGCTGCCACCTCCTCAAACAGTGGGTGTATCATACACACACGACATCCACACTTAAATAATCACCGGTTGTTCACCTCGGGCCTGTATTACTCATTGGAATGATATTTTAAAAATTGGCCAATACCAGTATGACTGAGGTTTTATTGATTGTTCCTAGTTGGCACAGTTTAATGAAAAGTCCAGGCTATTTAAGTGAGACTATACAAAATTCAAACAAGGTATTTCAACAATGTCATGAGATGTATGTGAACAAATGAAAGCCTACTTATATACACCTATTGTAATACCAAACCTAAAGCTATTCGCTGAAGAGACAGATGAAATGTCCAGCCCTTGTAGTAATCTGACACCTGTACTATTCTACACTTCAGCACCCAAGCGATTCCAATCTAATCTTTGCTTCTCAGCTAAACAGATAACAGGCCTAACCCTGGAAGTATGTTTTGTTTTTTTTCTAATTACTAGGCTAAATATTTTACTTTGAATATCATATTTAAATGAGCATAAATGCTGGAAGGGACCATAACACAAATTAGCGCTTTTAAATCGACTTAAAGCTCTGGAATTGGAGAGGAATACATTAAAAATACAGCAGCACGTTGCCTTTTAAAGCCATCGCCTCTCGTGGTAGCCTTTGACCACTGGGTGTCATCCGAACAATACAAATGCCCGAGGAACGGAAGGTATTCCGTACTGCATGACTCATAGCTGGGTCTGGCCAGAAGACCTTGGCCTGTGTTTTATCGGTTGTGTAATGAGCTCGAAATGAAATCTTTCCAAATTGGACTTGATAGTTCAAGCCCACCCTCTGGAACTCTGTCCACGGAGAGGAGGGTGGCAGGGGTGCATCGTTTTTAAAGTGTGCCAGAATGAAATTGGGCACTGGTGGATGGAAATAAGCGTCAGGTGTAAGGTTGTTTGATATGTATTTTGTCAGAAGCAGGCAGCCTCGCTCAAACACACACACACACACCTCCCACCGGTGAATGTATGGAAGCACTGCGGCACACTGCGTGTATGCGCAGGCTGCCTGGCTGCCTGGCTCGGCGTTCAAACAGGGAGCGGAAGATAGGAGGAGGGGAATGACTCCACTAAGAGGCTAGAAGGAGGAGGAGGGAAGGAGGACGATTTCCTTTCCGTAACACGCTACGAGCTCACAACGGGAAAACGGAGAGAGGAAGGAAAATAATAGACGAGAGAGAGAGAGAGGGAGGGTGAAGGAAACACCGCAGCCCCTCCGTCAGTTTGGGCATTTTTTGCGGGCTGAAGCCGCATTTCCGTTGAAAAGGCAGACTTTTCGGACCAACATGGGGGGGACCCAAGAGCTCCTGACGAGGATTGACTTTGAGTGAACCTCTGTAGGTCTGCGGCTAATAGAGAGGCGAGGGAAAGGGCGACCGGGAAGACGCGTTGGAGGGCTTTTTTTTTTTTTTTTTTTTCCGTCTTGAGGCAGCAGTAGGATGTTGATGTTGTGCTCTTAAACACAGCTTCGGCAACGAGGGCAGATGGAAATTTGGCGGTAGGTTATGCTCAGGGGCCGTTGTTTTCAGCGTTATTTTTCCATTTAATTGGTTTGTTATGATCTGGAAAAACGTAGGCCTCTCCGGCAGCCCCGCAGTGATATACATGCAGTAATCACAGGACTACACTGCTGCAAATCAAACTGAAAAATCTGCGTGTATTGTCATAAGCCATTTTTTATATACGAGCCAGCGGTGAAAACGGTGTTAAGACACTTAGCAAGGAGCCAACACATTCTCAGATACGTCAACTCTTCAGGCGAGGGGGGGGAGGCGACAGAAAGGCCCCGTAGAAAACGCATTAAAGGCTACTTGGCAGCATTAAGATATTATTTGAGCCGCATAGAAGCGTCGTCTCCGGGCTGGCTCTGGACAAAGGTGCACGCGAGGAGGCAGCTTTCAGTCCGTTGCCATTACAGTTTAGCTCAAGGCAGGGGACAAAAGACGATTTTTAAATGTTAATGTCGACCGACGTTGCATCCATCATGCTACCTGTGTCCCGGGGTCTCATGGACCGGGAGAGAGAGCTGGACACTATGGCCGGGGTGCATCCCAGCGCGGGCGGCGCTCCTGCGGTTGTCCGGGGCATGAAGCGCGGAGACCCGGAGCCCGACGGACAGACGGCGGCTGCTCTAGTGGACTCGAGCGGGGCAGAGTGCAAGCGTCCCCGGATCGACGGCACAGGAGGAATCGGCGAGGTTGGTCCGATGGGAAGGGACAGGGGGAAGGGTGGTGGGGGGTTCTTTGTCCAATACAGTAATGCAGGCATGGCCGAGCAAGCGTGGCGTTTGGAGCACGGTGCCATTATTTAACATGATCGTCTAAAAAGAACTGATGCGGCTGTCTGCATAATCTGCCTATGTTCCAGGCAACCCTTACCTGCAGATAACACAGGTACAGTCATAGCTGTGGGCATGCAGGCCCCCAAATGACCCACCGTCGACTGTCCTGTTATGTTGTGACTGACTCTACATTCCTTAGTTCAGTTTTGAGAGGGGTTTGCAATAAATAAAATGGGATGGCTGCTGGACAACATTGTAGTTGCAAACAGAATTGTTATAATTTAATTTGTGTTAAATCAGCTGGATTGTTGCATTGCTGATCAAGCACCCTGCTGTTTCAGAACTGGGGAATGTAAACAAACTTGACCTTTTTCATTATGCAAAAACACCTTCTGCCATGGGACGTCATGTTGTGGACAACATTTGCTTTGAATGGAAATTGATGCTGGTGTTTTTTGTTCATGTGATTATTTTTTAATTTATTTTTTTTTTTAGGTAAAACATTACTGATAGTTTTTTTGGGGGGCAATCACCCTACAATTTTAAAGCCCCTGATTCTCACATCCCAGTTTTAATCTGCTGCAGGGTCCAGACTGTTATTCTGTGATTGGGTCAGCAAATGTGATGGACTCCTTAGCCTCTTTTTTTGCCAGTAGAATCAATTTTCAGTTTACCACCCCCACCCCCACCCCCCAAGTAATCCAAAATTGGTGAAATATTTGTCAGTAGAGCATCACAGGAGGGCAGGACGACATCATTATGGCATATTACGTCAGGGGGAAGCACTCTATTGCAAGACACAACGCTATTTCTCTGCCATTTAAAGCGCCGGTAATGGAGGTGAAGTGGCCTATTTGCTCCTGTTTGAAAAGAAATAAATGGCTGGCTTTACATCGTCATGCTGTCCATGAGTGCTGACTGAGGGGCTTAGCAGTGCAATGCACTTAAACCAGATGTGAGTGTAAGAGTGTGTGTTTCTGTGGGGGAGAGCAAAGTGTAGATCAATAGCGTCAGCTCCTAAAATGTATTGAATGTTAGCTGGC
>KV751317.1:22074001-22091081 GCA_001698575.1 Mola mola | reverse complement strand
GCCACCCCAGAACGGCCTGACCCTGGATTACGGGGGCAGCCTGTACGCAGCGGGGGCCGTCCAGGGCCCTGTGGAAGCCGGTGGAGCCGCAAACAGCGCCGCCAATGCTGCCAACAGCCTAAGTGCTCAAGTGAGTATCCGTGTCTTCGTCTGTGCGCGGCCCACATTAGGTCTTTGCCTTATGTGGGTTCTAAGAGCACAAGTTACAGATGCAAAAATAATAGTATCAAAATGTGGCATCCGGTGGGCTGTAACCCTGCAGCAATGCTCGTCTCCATCCGTCACTCTGCCAATAATGGCCTTAGAGTATCCAAAATCTTGAGCCTATAGAATCCCCCGATGAAAGAGGTAATGATCTGCACTGTAGTTTTTGAGTTATTTTGATCTCACACACACAGACTGACAGTGGCAAAAAAGTATTGCCTCTGCATGGCGCTGCCAGAGCACATAATACTGAATAAGGTCCCCAGTGCTGTAACATGAAGATGTAACTACACACTTTCTTCAACACACCTTCTCCACAAAATCTAAGTACGTTCTCCAGAGTTGTTTAAACCTCTAGCTTAACCCTGTTCAGACCTTGGACCAGTATGCCTTCTGAGTGGATCACAAGTGGACAACACTTAAGTAATTTTAAAGAAAAATTTCCCATGTCCCAACATCTGTAGCCTTGTTGACTGAACACAATAAGTGCTCTTCTATTATTTAGTATGTGCACAGTGTGTGCCCCCACTAGATAACAACAGTAACACATTTTGATCTTGCAAAAAAAACTACTATATGTGGTTATTTGCATGCAGAGTGCAGATCGGAACTAGCTAGCAGCTTGTTTACTCTGTAGAATGAGTACAATGCTACTTCTCTGTCACATACTATCTGCTAAAGGTTGAATGCTGGATTTAACCCTCAGTTGACGGTTTATTAGCTACACCTAGGTAAAACAAGTACAGTCTAATACGACATCCTGCAATAAAATGCTCCCTCTATTGAGAACTGTAATATTTAGTTCTTGCTGTTGTTGTTTTTAGAGGTTTTAGTTCAAAATTACATTTTAAACTCTGGAGTGTGCAGCACTTTTGGAATGGCTTTATGTTGTACTTATTATTCTTACCCCAACATCAGTGAATTTAGGGTGAATTATAGAAACAAAACTAGAATCATAGTAACTAAAAACTACTTTTATAATCCAGTAATAATTTTAATCACCTTTAAAGTGAAACTTCCAGCTTTTTTCAAGTCTCAGATACTTGGTATTTCCTTTTGTTTTAATATCATTTTAAGATGAATGAAAAAGAGCTGCAGGTCAGCTCTTCCTCTACTCATCTCCTGTGCCTCTCTTGCTTTCCTTCCCTTCTTTCCGTCCCAGCAGTCAGATGGGTCCTCCCAGGTAGACGGTCAGTCCGGGGTTGGCTCTGGGGGAGGAGGTGGAGGAGGTGCTGCTGGGCTTGACCCAGAGGATAAGGGGACCCCAAAACGCCTCCATGTGTCCAACATCCCCTTCCGCTTCCGAGACCCTGATCTACGGCAGATGTTCGGGGTATGTAGACCAGAGCATCGCTCATTTTTCACTTTGGAACAACTAATAATAACTGGCGTCAGTGCATGTGACTCCAGATTTTACTTCTCAGCGTTCCTGACCTTAAGAGGGACTTCAATTACATGTTTAGTTGACTTAAAGATTTATTTACTTGCTAAGCATAAAATTCTGCTCTGCTGTTTGTTAAAAAAAAAAAAAATGTCTGTACAATGTGCAGCAGAAGAAAATTTGCTGGATGGGAAAAAAAAATAGCAGATCTGACCTAGAGCCCGATGGTCATGGTTGAACAGTGCTGACACCCTGTGGCAATATGCAGTACATGACTTATTCAGCCTCTTCATCTTCCTCCTTTTTTTCCTTTGCAGCAATTTGGCAAAATCCTCGATGTGGAGATCATTTTCAATGAGAGGGGATCCAAGGTAGGAAGTTGGAAGGATCGTAAAACGATTTAAATTAAATAAATCAAGAAAAATTAGATCAGCAGAAGCTAAACACCTATTCTTAGTCGGTCTTCCTCTAACTCCCCATTTCCCTCTCATCTCCGCTCGCAGGGATTTGGTTTTGTAACATTTGAGTCGAGTGCAGATGCAGAGAGGGCCAGAGAGAAGCTCCACGGTACACTGGTGGAAGGACGTAAAATAGAGGTAACTCATAACCCTCGCCCCCTTCTTTTTTTATTTTCTTTTCCCCTCTTATTCTTTTTTTGAGAAACAGCAACCATTTTCTCCTCCGTTTCCCCTCCATGTCTGACTATGAGAATTAGTTTGTTCTGGTCAGTTCTCCCCGTGAGGTTTCCGGGTGGCTGTATATGTTCAACTCTAACCCCCCTGGCTTCACTATAGCATGGTGCAGTGGTGCCGCGCACACAGACGTCTCTTTTCTGATGGCACTTCCTGTTGATGTTTATGCTGTCGTTGCTGTTCTTGTTGTTGATGTTATGGGCTGTCCATTGCACCTTGAGCTTTTCAAAGCTGTGTGGTTAGCAAAGCATGCTGGGTTGAGTGGCTACACAAGTGGCATGGCTGGCGAGACATAACTGATAGGGCTGTTCTGTCACAGCATGTGGGATCTTTTTTTTTTCCCTAGTTTTCCCGCACCTTTTCCATCACCGTTGTCACTTCTTCAATGATCATAATGAGTGGCCGTTTTTGGTTAATGGTTGTGTTTGTGAATGGAAGGGGCAATATATAGCCTCTTAGTTTTTTCCCCTCTGATAAAAGTGCTGGTTGGTACCTGCAAGAGGCTGCGGTATGTTGCATGGATGGATCATGAGGTTAGTTGTAGTCTTGGGAGTTATGTATAATGTGACTGCATCGGGTTAGCAGTTTTTTGTTTTGTTTTTTTATTTATGCTTGATGTGTTAATAGACTGATGCATGATGGGGCAATTTTCAGGGGGCAGTTTTTGAGAATGACACTGCCGTGAGAAGTGTGGTGTCATTTCTGATGCCTCAAAATGCTGAGTCTTCTAATTTCAGATGTGTGAGAGGGAAAAAAAGAAAAGAGAAATACACACACACTTTGATCCACCACTCCTGAAAAAGAACACCAGATCTCATGGAAGTGCATTTTTTTATGACATCTTCTTTTTTTTCCCTTTAAATATGACCGCATGAGCTCGGGTTTAAACTGCAAATGGCCTTGGAGATGAAATACGCCATTTGCACTGGCTCCTGATTTTCCAAGCACATCTTTTTGTCTTTTTTCTTCTCTTATTTTTAATTGTTTATTTGCTACTAAAGCTCCTCTGCATGGTCTCGAATGTCCTGCACTCTTCTTTGTATGTGTATGGGTGTGCAGCATTAGAAAAGTGGAGGGCAGAGAGAGAATGAAAAATGTGAAGAGAATGCACTGCCTCTCCTTCTTTTTTTTTTTTTTTTTTCTTTTTTTCTTTTTTTATTGGTTCTACTCCATCTCTCTCCACTCTTTTCACCAGGCCAGTCCGTCTGTCTGTCTCCTCCAGTTTGTGTGTCCTCATATGCACCTACGTTTCTGCTGTCTGCCCCCACCCCTATATCTTTGGCCATTGTTCCATCCTCCTTCAATGTAGTATCATTGTAGTGTGAGGTATCACCGAACCACAACTTTGATTTTGAGTGATTATTTTGTTATTTAAATGTAATCTGAACAATAATAATAGTTTTCCTCCCCAATTAGATATTGAATTCTGACATTTTCTTTTTCTTTTCCTATTTGCTTCTTTATCAAGCTTTCCGATTTGTGTTCGTAGTGCGTTTTCACCAGTAGAGGCTAGGTTGTTGTCCCGTGGCTCACACTTGTAGGCGACTGTTGACCCGTGATCTGTTACGTGACTTGCTCTCTACCACAGGGTGGGGGTTGCTTTTCATTACCTCGTTTTGTTCATGTTTTGTTTTTGTTCTTTTGGTTCATAATTTCTTTCTTACATATGTTTTCTCTATTTCCCTGATGATTTTTGTATGTTGTTGTTGTTGTTGTTGTCAGTCTCCACGGTAACTGCTCGCGTGTCCTCACGCCGTTTCCCCGTCAACGGTAAGTTGTGTACACATGGCATCATCTTTGAATGACCCCTCCCCCCACCCCATTGGACCAAAGTTGACATAAATTGCACCCAACACCCAAATGAGGAACTCATTTACTGGAGGGAGCTTGATTGATTGATTGACTGACTGACAGAATCCCGATTTGCTAATCCTGTGATTGATTGGGGAGGTGGTGAATAAAATGATTACGAGATTAGCCAGTGACCGCATGACATTTAAAAATAGGCCACTAGTGTAACTGAGTGTACTGCATCTATCTGCAAGTGCAAAAACTATGACTACCACTTTTTATGCATTCATTCCAATCACTTCTAACTGCATTCAGCATTTGTTTCCAGAGCTGTATCCTGCATGGTTTACTCTCTCTTTAGTCATCTGTATGATGTCATATAGTACTACATCATCTCTCTTTGTCATTTGTCAGCCAAAAGCTGCATTTTTTTGCACCTTAGCAGGACAGCATGCTGAAGCATGAGTGCTATGTTAGCTTTCCTGGAGGAGAGGGTAATTGTTGTTTGCATATGACGGTGTACTGTAGCAATTGATTATCACTTTCTGTACCACTCTGTCGACTGCAGGCAGTTGTAGACGTATGGCTGTTTAGACTTATACATTAAGTATATGTGGGTGGTTAGTGTGACCCCAAAGGAGATGTGATTGGGGGGAAAAAAATACAGTCTTAGTCTATAATATATGTATGTGCACTTAGCATTTGATTGAGCCTTTTCAAGAAACAAAAAAAAGCTGTCATGACAATAATTGCTTGACACCGGCAAAGTGTAAAGATTTGTGCCACAGATACGGTAACGGCAGTTTGGTTATTTTTTTTATTCTTAGATGTCTTGTTTTTTGTTTTTGTTTTTTAACTTTTTGATCAGTTTGGTTTTTGATTGTGTGTGCGTTGGCGGTCGTGTGCTTTGAGGTCTTCTGCTATGAGACACTGATCTGGAATGCCTGGCAGTGTTTCACAAAGATGTTTTTTTTTATTATTTTGTTTACTGAATTTTATATGTTTCTTTTTTTTTTTTTTTTTGAGAAATGATATTTGCATCCCCCATCCTTTCTGTCTTTAGATTTCTTTCTCTCTTGTTATTCTTGCTCCATTCATCATTTCTCCATTGTTACTCATGTACAGTTAGATCCCATGTAGGCAAATGGTCAGATGCACAGTATCTTACCTGTGTGTGTATGTTTGGCATCTTTCTGTTTCTGTTCAGTAGAAGATTTGCACATTTGGATGGATTGTTCACTCTCTTTGCCTCTCTCTTCTCCACATCATGTATGTGTTTTTCCGTGTCTTTCCATGTTGACTGGCTCCTCCTGCATCCCTCTGTATTTCTGTCATATCTCCGTTGTTCTCTCTCCCTCCCCTTCCATCTCTCGATGTATGATAATGTTTTTGATTTGGGAGTGTTGCAGACCTCTTTTGATTAGACTCTTGCTGCATCTGATGCTTGCTGAATGGCTCGTTTGGCTCGCCTCTGGTAATGTGTTGCGCTCTTGAATGGCTGCGTGTAAATTGTGTATGAACTCTTTGATGTTTTTGACTTGTGTTTAACTGATGACTCCTCTGCTTAATTCACATTCTTTTTCCCTCTTTTTTGAAGGTAGCAATAAAATGGTCTTGGGTTTCTTTTTGAATGCTTTTGTTCTGAAATATTTTTGTTTTCTTTGTTCTGTGTGCCAGCAGTGTTATTGTTTCATAATTGCCTGAATACTCACCAGGATCCATGATTTTAATGTTTCTCCTTCAAAAGAAGCGCATGCATCAAATACCATTGCTGCACATCAACAGAATGAACCCCTTTCATGAATAAAAATCAACAGTTTGAATAAGAATCACACTTGAAGCGTAAACGAAAACTCTGATCTTGGTGTATGCCGAGTGTCTTTCCTCACACGTTATATGAATTTAAACACAAACGCTAACATCACTGATAGATCATTTTGAACATTAAACGAGTTTGCTCACCATTTTTTCTGATGTGTAGGTCAATAATGCCACAGCCAGAGTAATGACAAACAAGAAGATGACCACCCCCTACGCTAATGGAGAGGGTCTCGCTACGCTGCCATATGGTAACAAACGGCCCCTTCTAAATTGTGGTTGAGGTGCAGTGACTGTAGTGGACATTATGGCTTAGTTATCACCAAATGGATACAAATTTTTCTCTTTCCAATTAGGACTGCACAATTACTTGCAAAAAAATCTACTGTATGTCATAATATGGATTAGTGCAGTATGCAAAACGTGAGTTGCAATTTTTTGGTAAAAGTAAAATATGTGGTTACAGCATAATGATAAACTGATAAAGTGCTGCAGAGATGCCATGGGCTAAAAATCTTTTCCAGATGTCTATATAAAGAAGCAAAAATAGTAAATATACTGTATATTGTATTTAAAATGATATCATTTTTTTACAGCCCTATTTCCCATTCAGATTATAGATATCATGCCTATAATTTGTAAGTTTTTCAGAAATTGACATGAATTGTGCTGAATTTCTGCTCCACTTTAATATTTAAATGTGATGTTTCAATTGAAGTTTTTTGTGAGTATTTTCTTGAATTAATATTGGTGGACAAAAGCTTGGTGAAACAGCTACATTTTATTTTACTTTTTTGCTGAAGGCAATCAGTAAAATAATATAACATTATATAACATATAATAACTGAATTGAATTTTGCTTTAAATATGTTTCTGTTGACCACAGCTGGATGGAAGTTGACTCCCATGGTTGGAGCCATGTACAGTCCTGAACTTTATACAGGTACAACAACACAAATTAACATCAAACTTAGCAAGACTGTCAATTAAAGCTGCAGTAGGTAACTTTTATAAGGGTAACTTTTTGTCATAATTGCTAAAATTATCAATGTTTCTTGACAGTAATACATTTGGCTGACGTTTTATGGAAAAAAGTCAGACCCCTCTGGACCGCTTACTGCTCTCATTGCCATCTGATCTCCCTGGTCTTGTGCCATGCATCTGTCTCTGCAGGGATGCTCTTGGTGGCAGAGAAACAGCAGAGCTCGTCCAAGTTTTATAGGCGCGTTATTACCTACTGCAGCTTTAACATTCTAATCTTGGTATTAAAGAATCTGCTGTCTCTCTCTTCTCTCTCTCTCTCTCTCTCTCTCTCTCTCTCTCTCTCACTCTTAGTACCGGGCTTTCCATACCCCGCAGCAGCAGCTGCTGCCTCTACCGCTGCAACATTTCGAGGTGCTCACCTCAGGGGTCGCGCCCGGCCTGTGTACAGCGCAGTCCGGGCAGCTGTGCCACAGCCTGCTATCCCCACCTACCCAGGGTAAAAACACACATAAATAAGAACTGATAAACTGCTAAGGAAGATTACTTAAATATAATATTGTGCATATGACTGTCCTCTTATATGCATGTCTTCACCTACTTAAAAGTAGTAATCCATAATTGTGCATGCTGTATGTTTGAATATATTTTCATTGACATATTGATAATGATAGTTGGCTGAGCTGAAATACCATTTCATTGTACCTCAGAATGATAATGATACTCGAGCATTAAGATCAAATTGAAAAAATTGTTTAATAGTTTTTATCTCAGTGGCTGATGCAATAGTAATATCACTGTAAAGTCAAAGTATTTGTACACAAAGAGGTGGTATTTTGTCTTGCATGTTGCACGGTGTGTAATAATCTCACCCTTTTTTTTCTTCTCTCTTTCACATTCTGTTCGGCACTTTTTCTCACACTCTTCTCCCTCAATCATCACTCGTTTGCTGTTTCCTGCAATGCCCACATGGTGGCGCAACACACCATTTTTTTGTTTTGACTCTCCACCACCACTCCTCTGTCTTCTTTTTCTCTTTTCCTTTCTTCTCCTTTCTTGTTTCTCTCTCCCTCTCAGTGTGATGGCATATCAGGATGGCTTTTACGGTGCAGCTGATCTCTATGTAAGTATACCTCTCTCCTCTCTACTGCCTCGCTCCTGATCTACATTTTCCCCCGGTTGCCTGTGGGTTTTCAAGTGTGAAGTACTTAAACTCTTGATTTTGCATCGATTTCCAAGACTTTACATTGGTCACAATAGGAAAAGTATCAGACAGATAAGTAAAAATAGCACTCAGCAGCCCAGCTCACACACTTTGATCAAAGTGCTCATTAATAAGTAGACTCCTCTTGGGTTTGTCTCCGTGCATTTGTGAGTTAGTTTGTACTATTGTGAATATGAGTGTGTCTGTGTGTGTAATGGTGTGTGCGTGCGTGACCAGGTTGACAATAGCTGTTTCTGTTCTCTCTGTAGACTAGTGTTTCAGGACATTAGTGGCAGATTGCCCCAGGTAGGGTTTACACACTCTGTGTGAGAGCCAGTGTGCATCCTCCTCGTCTCCAATGACTGCGTGCTGCTAGACATTATTGACCATCTGAGATTGAAATGCCTTCTCTGTCTTCTTCTACTAACTCACTGGATTTTGGTATATGTGGAGTTGAGGAAGGGGGAGAAAGAAAGATGAAATTTCACAAAAAATCTACAGAAGAGATGGATTGAGATTTTAGGGCAGTTTAACCAATGTCTGCAGTCATGATAAAGATTTTCAGGTTTTTTTCTATGAAATTACACAGAGCTTCTGAAGTACACCAACTTCTTTTCCTTAGTTGGAATACAAAGATATAATGTCTCATTTTGTGTCCATACCTTGGTGACATAAAGCTCACCACATAAACAAATCAACATGTAATTGCAATAGATTGTTTGGCATTACCACCACACACTTATTTTTGTCCAAAATCATTTAAATGTAAGAAAAAATAAAACATCAGTTAAAAAAAAACAAAAAACTGACTTAATCTATTTTGTTTAAACATCAACTTTTGACTGTTCACAAACTTTACATAACATGCACATCAGTGAAAAGTCAAGCTGCAAATGTAGAAAGGGGACATGAATGAGGAGATTAGACTCTGAGGGTGTAGCACAGTTTCTATCAGCAGTTAATTTGGAACCCTTCCAGGAACCTCCTCCTCTCTTTCACCCGTGGCATGCTAACTGAATCAGTGTTGGCATGTTGACGTACTTACAAGGCTCACTCCCCACCCCCTGCCCCCTTATATCTCCCCTTCTTTTTGTCCTCACCTACAACCCACCCTGTTAGTACACTTCTTTATGTCACCTTTTGTGTTGTATAATTTCCTTCTTCAGTCAATAACTTTAACCTGTCTGTCTCCTTTTCGTCTATTTTCTTTTTGTTGCACTCCTTTACTTTCTCTTACACTTCCTCTCAACCTCACCTCCTCCTTCTGTCTCCCCCCCCCCGTCCAGCCTTCCTCCCATAGCAGCAACTGTGTGGTCCTGAATGCGGGAGCTTGGTCATGACTGGTCCTTTAGGCTAGACTGCAGATGTGTGTGTTTGTTTGTTTTATTTCATAGGGATGTTCAGCCTAATACACTGTGCGTTTTGCATAGGGAAAGCATGCTGTGTCTGTCAGTGATTGGTAGCTGGCCACGTGAGTGTAGCGTGTGTGTGTGCGCCCTTTTTTTAAAAATCTGTCTTCTTACACCAGTTTAGTTTATTTTTGTGTCTGTTCATCAGCTGTCCATCCAAACATGAATAATGATACAATCATCTTGCCACCCATTCCCCTTTCTATACTGTGTGTTTTTGGTAGGGGGACTTGGGTGGGGCACAGTTATCGATATGAATTCTCTCCCTCCATGTCCAGCTCACTTGAAAAGTTCTTTTTTTCGTTTTTAGTGCTACAGAGGCAGACTCTGCAAACTGTTAAAGATGTTTTTATCCACGACAGTCATGTAGGGAGAGACCCACACAGAGCCTGAGCTACATCCTCGTGAATGCTCTGCTGCACCAGATTAGCCAGTTTAGCTAACTGTCTGCTTGTTAATCTTTTCGCTGTCTTCTTGGCAGTTTTGCTCACAATGCAACCCTTTAGAGTCACTACTAGTCTGCTAGTGTGTGAATGAAATACAGCAACCTGTTAACCTGGATCCACTCTTGTTTCTGTTTCGTTCTACCTCTCCGACCATTGTCTCTTTCTTCCTTGTCACCTCTTTCTCCCACACCCTTCCCCCATGCTGCCCTCTCTCTCTCTCTGCAATCCATTGCCTCATCATAGGGTGGCTATGCAGCATATCGTTACGCCCAGCCGGCTGCAGTAGCGACTCCTGCAGCTGCAGCAGCTGCAGCAGCTGCTTACAGTGACAGGTGAGTTGTCTGTCATGAAGAATTCAGTAGTTTATCTTGAAATAGTAAACGTTTATGTGCAGCACTGTCCAGTCAACATAAAATCATTATTTAAAAAGAAAAATTTTAATTTTAAAAATATGAACGGAAAGTTCAGTCCAAGATAGAACATAAATACTTTTCTTATTATAGAGGTTTTCTCGTCTCTGGGGTCGTACACAAAACTTCTCACAACAGGCTCTGTGGATTATCTTGAAGTATCTGTTATCTTACTGTTCTCCTGTCTTGAAGTCTTCCAAAAAGAGGCAGAAATTCAGCTGATATATCGAAAGCTGAAACAGTTGTTTTTGATGAATCAGACCACAGGTAAAAGGAGAAAACATTTTGGGGTGAACAAGGATTGTAAAAGTCTCAAGGCAGGAATAAAAGCCAGCTGAACTCAAATATATGACATTCAGAAATCCTTATTACAACATATAGTGAATGTAAAAGAGAAGAAATCAAGCTGTGTAGATAACGTTGTATAGATCATGAAATGAAAGACTTTGGGGGGTTTTTTTCCTGCACAATAGTCCTGGGAGGGAATTTTGAGAGACGATTACCTTTCCTCCCATAGTTTTGAGTTGGTATGAAAGACACATTTCCCCTTTCCTTTGTTAAAGTCATTATGTGGATGTGTGTTTTTTGTCCCGTAGCTATGGACGAGTTTACACGGCAGATCCCTACCATGCTGCACTGGCCCCTGCTGCCTACGGTGTAGGAGCAATGGTAAGTCCTGAAATCCACTACATTGTTAAGCATTTAAAGCATAAGTGCAGTAATCTGTGTTTTTCTAATTGTTAAAAAAATCCAGCTGTTTGTACATCATAACTTCCATTGCAAGGGCACGAAGGGCACCACAGCATTTACTGTGTTTATATGAAGCAAATTTTTATTGGGAGTAGGCCTTTTACCCAGCATAGTAACAATAATGATAATAAATCAAATCAAATCAAAATTTATTTGTATAGTCCAAAATCACAATTTACACATTATCTCACTGGGCTTTGACAAACTGTACAGATGTGACACCCTCTGCCCTTAGACCCTCCAACCGGGTGAAGAAAAACTTTAAAAAAAACCCTAAAGAGGGGAAATAAGAAACCTCAGGAAGAACCACAGAGGAGGGATCCTTCTTCCTTGGACGGACAGACGTGCAATAGATGTCACTTGTACAAAACACAACAACATGACGATAACAGTTTACTAAGAATGTTTGAGTTCATATGTGTCTATAAATCCAGGTATATCCAGCTAAATGAATTGCTTTTATGCTTTTCTTAAACAATGATGAGATTCTAAAATATGACAAGAATGTCAATTAATGATGGAATTTTTAAAAGATTAATTTCACAAAATGTTTTGTTTCTTCCACAGGCCACACTTTATAGGGGAGGCTACAGTAGATTTGCCCCTTACTAAAGACACTACATTTCCCAGGAGCTCCCCTTTGTCGTGGAAGTGGACTGCACCTAGTTTTCAAACGACAAACCACAACAAAGAAATTTCAGATCCAACCCCTGAGCAGCCCTACGTTTTCTTATATACGCTACTACAGAAATAGAGGAATACTGTATTAAAGACTGACGGATGGCCTTTACATTAAAAAGAAGAAAAAAAAAAAAAGTACAGACTTTAGATGGCCGTATCCCCCTTTCAAAGCTGTATTATAGTCCCCCTTCTTAATCCCTCAGCGCTCAGCAGCACAAGACTCAGTTTCCCAGATGTTCTTCCAAAGGCTGTTTGTGAATAACTGACATGTCAATAGCTGTCAGTCGTGCACGAGAAAGAGCACCCACTCAGCAAGAAAAAAAAAAAGAGAGTGAGATGAGCGATCCATA
This sequence comes from Mola mola, assembly GCA_001698575.1. NCBI lineage: Eukaryota > Metazoa > Chordata > Actinopteri > Tetraodontiformes > Molidae > Mola > Mola mola. Next base: position 22,078,964 of record KV751317.1, on the reverse strand, counting down.
AAACGTTGCAGCAGTAAGAAACAGAAAGGTGCATCGGAGAAAAACCCCCAACAAGCCCACAGATGGATTTTTATGATTCCTCCTGAGTGTTGGTGGATAGTTAAGAAAGAGGATTCCCATTCTGGCCGTGTTTTGGTAGAGACTGAACGTGGCGGCTCAGAGAGACGACACAACAGTTTATAGCGCTGCAGAAGTCACGTCCAAAAGCTGAAGGAGGGGGAGGTTATTAGAGCTGTTCCTTACCTCAAGTTTTCTTAGTACGTGGAAATGGTGAACCTTTAAACTTACAATTGTTATGATATGCAAAGAAATTAGTTTAGAGAAAAAAGTTACCAAATTATTATTGCTATTGTAATTATTCTCATTATTCTTATTAAATCATTTTTTTTTTTTTTTTTTGAGACTGAGCAGCCTCTGCTGTCCTGGGACATGTAGATCCAACAGTGAACCTTGGGGTTAAAAACATTAGAAATATCAGCATCTATAATTCCATATATTCCACTTTGTGAATATGTGACACATCTACAGTATATTCTCACGCGAACCTTCTCATGCACCGGATTTTGCCAGGACTAAAGACTACAAAAAGTTCAACACTAAACTTAAAACGTTTTCTCCTAGAATTGATTTTAGCCGTAGGTCCTAAGTTATCCACCCCCAAACCCTAGGGTTCAAGTGCTTGTTGACCCTTTAGTGTAGAGATTTAATGTTTGGATTTCTCCCATCATGCTCCATCTTTTATAGAGAAAAATCCAACACTGAATGAGTCTTCCTGAAACATGCTTAAGCTGGTAATTGTCGTTTAGATGCTGCCAGGAGCAATTGCTGCAAAAGAGATAGATTCTGTTGCTGAGTGAAAAGAAAATATTTAAATGCAAAACACCTTACTATTTGTGCATATTTCTCTGTTGTATTCTATATTTCCAAAACATGGCTTTTTTAAAACTTTTTTTTTTTGTTCCAAAGATTTGTAGAAAGCACATTTTTCTGCGGTATGTATAGATATATTATCTTTGTTAGCCTGTTGTTATTATCATGATCCTTGGTAATCCTATTGCTGTCCTTATTTCCTTCTTTTCATCTTGTTTGTGTTGTTTATATATATATATACACTATATATAATCGTAAGTAGTATTCCTTCTTCATTAAAGTTACATTTCAAGGGTTTTTTTTGTTTGTTTGTTTAAATTTCGAGGAAAAAAATACAGAATACTGAGAGAAAAAAAACTTTTCAAATGTGGCCCTAATCCTCATATGTATTTGTGCTCTTATTTGTTCTTGCAACGTTTATTTGTGTTGATCATAGGATACTTTAAAAATGATTATTTCTGAATATCCAGTAACAGTTTCTTTTCTTTTTTTGTCCATATTTTGCAGGTGACTGACACTTTGAATGAATGAACATAATTTATGTGTGTGGACACATTGGGTTTAAACCAACAGTTTTTCCTGTTTTGTTTTATTTAGCAGATCCTTACATTTCGATGGTTAAATCCAGCTTTTTCTGAAGGTACACAATAAAATATCTGAAAGTGTTAAATCTCATGTACAGAAAGGTTAATACCTCAACATGGGTTAAAAAAAAACATGTCATTATGGGATATCATTTATATTCACTGGGACAGTTGTGTTTTTCTGTTGTTTTTCCCACACACCGGAAAACATGCAGGTCAACATGTGTTTTTCCCCTATTAAATGTGCTGCTGTTGGATTTTCTCATGACATTAAACATTTCTTTTTAAATCTCACCAAGTTACCCTACTCTAGAATGTGCTCTGGACAAATGGGGTAAAAGAACCCCGCCAAAGATGCAGTCCCCAGAAACAGTCCCTAGCAAGTTCTGGTTCCCAACTTGAGAAGTGCTACCGTACATAATATACGCAGAGACTAACTAAACAAAGCCACTGAAGGCATGGACAAACCAGCGTGAATGATACTTGTCAAGTAAAAAAAAAAAAAAAAATAGTTTTGCATGAATCTTGTGTCTTTTCATATTTGACTCCAAGCCCGGTTGCATTCCTCATTACCACTAAACTCTGTAGAATAACAGGCAGCTGGCAGTTTGAAGCTAGCTAACTCAACAAAGAGCACAGTGCTGTTTAGCAAAATGGCTACCATGCTACAGAACATGTGGGATCGTCATTTTCCTCTCACGGTTTTCTTGCCTCTGTATTATAGTAAGCCATGTGTCCATTCTTCATAGGTTTTTTAATGATTGGTCCATCCCTCTTGACTGCCATTATGTTATTTTTGGTCTGTTTTTTGTTATTGAATGTCCATATAAAATGTTTTATATAAAAATGTTTTGTTGTGATTAAGCTATCAGTTGTTTTCCTTTGGTGTTGCATTTATTTACATGGTTGCTTAAGTGACTATAGTTTGAATTTCTTGTCATTGCACACAAAAACATGATCAATAGACCTGTTTCATGGCATATTAACATCAAATTGCAGTTAAAAACAGGTGTTATTGATAACATTAAAGTTCCATTGCATTTAGTGTAGCAGAACCTGTTCAGTGACGCAACATGCACAAGTCCAGCAATTCAACTCTAATTGATCCTTCAAACAGAACCTTGATTCGTATCATGGGCTACATGTTTGTTTGCCCTGCTATTTCGTGCCAATATGGCCGCTGTGCAAAAGCTCTACATTTTGGGGTTTTCTTGTAAATTTGAACCTGCGGTAGAGATATTCGACTACTTGAAGGCAGTGGGAGCAAGATGTTTTTTTTCAGGTTAATATGGATAGCAGCGGTTGATCATTCACACATCCAAAGTTCTGGAGCATTAACGTTTATTTAGAGTTATTTTTCAGGCTGTATTTGGCTCTATTTTAGCGGTCTTCGGCTCCTTGAAGAAACAGCTGCTGCTTTAGGATTAAAATTAATCTACTGTACCATATCTTCGGCAGCTAGTTGCTAACAATGTCTGTTTATTTGGTTCTCGACATGTATTGTTGGCAGAAAAGGCATTTTGTAGACCTAGAAATGATGGTGGCCTTCAGTGGAGTTCCCCTGCAACCCCGAACATTTGCTAGCAGGCCTAATAAGGTTGATTATTGACTATAACAACTTTGCCCTTACAGTGTACACAGAATCCAATGAAGGTCCTCTTGGATGCCCATTTAATTAATTTTGCCACTGCCCCTCAAACAATCTTGTTATGCCACTACATGCTGGTGTTTGTTAGTCTATAGGTGGTCTTTCCATTTATTCAGGATCAGTAAAGCTTGTGTGTGCAAGGATGACAACAATGTTGGGGGGGGGGAAAAACTTACAGACAATTCTATTTAGCTCTAACCCATGTTTTTATAGTGTGCAGAAATTTACATTCAGTTCATAAAAATATATATCTCATAAACATCTGTACATTAAGAAGAAATAGCTTGAAAGAGGGGGAGGGGTTTGAATTTAGAAGGCAGGACAGAGGAGAGGTCATGTACTGTAAAAGTAAGTTATGACATATTTAGTCCATTGTCTCGGGACATGTTCAGGACAAGTGTAAAAGGAATTCTGAGGTTCACCTCAGTGAAGTGTATATAAATAAATAATGATGGTATATAACATTTTAAATTCCAATATTGCCACACTCTGGCTTAGCTTTGTGCAATTTTTTTCCCAAAACATATGTGGGCCCTAAAACAACAACATAAAACAGGTGAATGGAAGCAGGGCAAGTTAGGAGGTGTGGGTGAAGGGGAAATCATTGCAGGGATGGAAGATGGTTGTGCTGAAGAAATGGGAAGATTTCTAGACAATTCCATATTTCGCCAGGTCACTGAGCTCCATGTCGCCAAATGCCTCCCATGGGCAAACCACTGTGATATCTGTGCCAAGTCCCTCCATGCCAGGGATGTCGTCGCCGAAGCTGAAAATGGATGAAAGGTGCGGTGAAAAAATAATTTGATATACCTTTTTTTTTTTCTTTTTTTTTTTTTTTTTTTTTTTTTTTTTTTTTTTTGCATCTAAAAAATAACTGTCAGGTAATAAAATGGAGTGAAAAGTGCAGCACTTAATATGTAAAATAGCAGAAAATGCAAAAAAAAAAATTCAACATTGAGGTTGATTAAATGTACAAATGTACTTTCACTGCCAGCAACTTTTAATTCCTTCTCACCCCTTCTGGCCTGGCTTTGGAGCCTTGCTCTTAAAGGTGCGAGCAGTCCTCTGCTTGAACTTGGGAGGTGCCTTTTTGTCAGCGGGAGCTGCAACAGCTGCGTCTGCCATCCTTTATCTACTGGGAAGAAAATAATTGTAGGTAAGTTTTCATGTGCAAGACCCCTCCTCTAAAATCCTGCCCCCCCCCTGCATGGATGATATAATACATCCTGGTTAGGTCAGATTATAGACTTAAGATGTCATACAGCCACTTAAGAACTACTTACACAAACAGCTTTGTCTATTTTTACACTTTGGCTTTAAAGATTACTGTTTGGATAGTCATAGTGTTCATCCTGAGAGCCGTTCATCTAATTCCCGAGGTTGTTTCAAGTCATGGAACAGGCTGTATGAGGTCAATAATAAACCCCCGTTGTAAGGAGATCTTTCGCTAAACAAGTAATTTTCAGCCTTCTTTGACCTCTCTCGGACCTCATCGGTAGGTGTGATTTTACAGGAGGTGAGACTTGGACCTCACTGATGGCGTCTTTGAACATGCAAAAGCAATTCTTTGTTTTTGTTGAACATTATATGCAGTCTGATTGAGTTCTTAAATGTGTCACCCATTAGATTATTTCTATACTTTCGAATTATGTTACATTATGTCCATGCTTTTATGTCCTACCTGCCATTACCAACATGTAGCTATGTCTTTATAAAGTTTTCAATAGAACTAACAGCATCTGTGTTACCTCCAGCAAACCCAATGACACTAAGTGATGAAAGTATAGAAAGACTTATCAAATCAAGATGCTCTCATCCGATCTAAATCTCTCGTTTGGCTGTCCAGTTGTATTTTATACCA
>KV751317.1:22048111-22073940 GCA_001698575.1 Mola mola | reverse complement strand
GTGTGTTTTCACCATGTTGAAAGCAAATTTCCTATTCAGGACAAAAAAAAAAAAAAAAAAAGCTGAGCTGAAAATAAGCATTTTATGTTGAGGTCAAGTTTTAAAGTTATTCTTCCGATTTAAACTTTACCATTTTTACATTGAAAATGTTAAGAGAATCTTCAGTAATAATAAAATACCTTATAGAGGAGAAAAAGGAAGTAGTTTATTTTACTTCTGTAGAAATAAAGAATCTCCGTCTCTCTAACTGTCTGTCCTTTGCATAGCGCAAAAACTATCCTTCGGTTTGACTTCAAACTTGGCAGCTGTGTTGCTGATGAGGATGCACATGTGTGCTTTTGGTGAAGTTTGGACTCGCGAGGAGCTCAATATCCATAAGAATCTCGCCAAGTTTTTGCTAGTGCTTCTTTTTCTGCACACCTGAGCCAAAACATGGACGGTGCCACTCTGCGTTCATAACCTACATTGTACATAGTTGAAGATGGGATTGCATCTGTTATGGACTTCGATCCAACAGACACATGGAAAGGATAGTGTACCGGTGGATACATTTCAGGCATACAAACCACGCTGTAAAAGCTAAGCTTTTGTCTTCACTTTAAAAAGGAAGTGTGCAGGCAACCTTGAAATTTCAATTTGACATCTTAATGATATAAGTCAACTTGTCTTTTCAAGTTCAGTGAACTCAAATTTTTTTTACGCTGTCCACATACCAACGTTTCTTTTAAAGATAAGTTAAAACAGTACAGCACCCGGCTAAAATGATGCAAATTACTCTAAAATGAAGCTGTAAAGTAAAAAAAAAAAAAAAAAATGTAATTTTCATGTATTAAAAAAAAACAACCTTCTAGGAGATTTCTGATTTTTTTTTTTTTTTTTTATCTCTCACAATTAATTAAAGTTTCTGTAGTTAAAAGATCACATCCCTGACATGTGTACCTCATTCTTAATCTCAAGTGATGCCACTCATCATGTTCTGAGCTCTGATGTCCACTTTAATTCCTGAAGCATCACTGAAATCAGCTGAGAAAGTTTGATCTTACCTGTTTTTGCAGTCACTTGCTTCTTTAGGCTGTTTCTCTGTGTCTTTCTGTGTTTTCTATGCTGTCTCCTTATATACTCTCCATTTATAATCGCCTTATCTGCTCATCCATAACCCAAGTCTTTTTTCGCGCCCCTCACTCCGATTAGTCTCTCTGCTCTCTTAGATTAAGGAGGAGGCTCAAAAGCTCTATGTCATAACAAGACGGTGTTTATAACCTTACATAATGACAAATGTCTGAGAATAAATACATTGGATTTGTAAGCTTCACAATTTGTTGTTTTTTTTTTAAAACAGAATCATTATTGTACAACAATAATAATTGCATGGAAACTTTTAAACAGTCTCTGTTATAGCAAAAAATCAAAACTATACAAGTGAAAAATTAAGTGCCCACTTATATTTTTTCCCCCCTTGTTACGGTCTTGAAAACCTCATAAAAGTGTACTTTCAATTTTAAATTGTGAAGTTGGGTGTGTTTTATTTTGTTCAGACACTCCATATGTTACTAATTGTTCAGTTTAATTGGCAGATATGAACTCGGTACTTTCATCTTTGTCCAAGGTCCATGACATGAGGCCGGGGATTAAGAGTTAAGGTGTACCTTATGCGTCATCGAGCGATAGATCACCTGCATGGAGCTCAGGGCGTCGCATCTCTTACATCACCTGCTCCAGATCCTCGTGCAGGCTATATCAGGACACATGCTTGTTTGCCAATAAGATAAGATCTTATCCCAATCTTTTGTTTCCCAACGTTCACATACATGTGAGAACGCACGCCATGGAAGCCAAGTTAACTTTTTAATACGAGTGTATGCACAACAAACAATGAGCTTTTGAACTGCTGCAAGGCATCATGTCCTCGTTGCTCTTTTCAGGTCTCTCATCAGACAAATGATCATAATGAATCATGCGAGGAGTTTGCTTTGGTAGTAAAATACATCAACAAATGAAATATGTCAAACTAATTTGTATCTACTTCTGAAATAGACAAGGCAGTAAATATAAAGCTGAAAATTGTATATTTATCTCGACCAGGCAGAAAGAGCAGATTGAGAATGAACTAAAGATGCGTCATTACCCATAACACTGTTTAACCTTTTTTTGTTTACGGAAAGTGAACAAAGTTACTTGTACTGTGATAAATGTCAGCGTGAGTTTTCATTCTGCTGAAGGCTGTGTGGGTAAAACACTGATGTTTGTGGTGGGCTGTGACAGGTTGACAGACGGACAATGAACATCATCCAGCAGCATTTCTTTAGCTCAGCTTGATAGTCATGTTAATTTCTACCACTCACCGCTGCCAATAAATGACATTTCTGTAATTCACTGGACAGTATCAAACTACAAATACACGTGTACATGTATTTACGTCTCATTATCCTCGATCCTACCTATTTGTGGCTGAGCTGGAGAGGAGTTGGCACCTGAAAATATAACAGAAGGAACTCCTGAGGGGATTAGCCGATCAGACGACTATAAAAAGGGGATGGTCACACAGGGAGGCACACCACAAGCAAGAAGCAAGCTCGGCAGACAAACATCAGAAAAAGCAGTCTGAGACTTCAACGAAAGGTAAAAACCAACCTGCAATCTTCTCAGCTCTTGTTCAGGCTTGTTGGCTTTTTCAGTGTAGAGAAGAGAATGACAGAGAGACCAATGGCTTTACTGGGTTTTTTCTCAAGCAGCTGAAATTGATTTCAATCTCAATGCCCGATCTTTATTTCTTGGCAACTTTTTAACCTGATGAATTTGGATGAGCCAAGCAGTTGTACATTTTAAATCAATAGTGTTTGCGTGTATATTTCACAAGCTTGCTGAAGAGAAAGAATGGTGGCTTCACATTTGACAGGGGTGAATGATTTAAGTGGGAATATCATTTGATGGAAGCGGAGGAACTCTTTCAACTCCAATCTTCCAACAAAGTGCTGCATCTATGCATCTATGACTAGGCATCGAGATAAGCTATAAAATAAATATATGACAATAATGTAAAATTTGGAAATGTGAAATGAATAAATGAGTTAGATGGTCAAATTTGTTGTCTAGCCCTAAGTGTTGAAGAGCTCTTATACGACTGGTTATTTCTTCTTTTCTCTTTCAGTAACCAGTCAAAATGGCAGATGTAGCTGTTGCTGCTCCCGCAGACAAGAGGGCACCTCCCAAGTTCAAGCAGAGGACGGTGCGCACCTTCAAGAGCAAGGCACCTAAACCTGGCCAGAAAGGGTGAGATGGGCTTTCACACACACAGACAAAAGCAATGAAATATTTCCTTTATTTTGCCTCTTTGGGTGAACTTTCGGGCCCCTCATCAGACATTTTTGTCTTATGCACTCAGATTCGGAGATGACATTCCCGGCATGGAGGGTCTTGGCACAGACATCACTGTGATTTGCCCATGGGAAGCCTTTGGTGACATGGAGCTCAACGACCTGGCCAAATATGGAATTATTTAATACCTTTACACCCCCCTACTGTCATGATTCTGCCCCATGTAATCCAACTGTTTGCTGAACAGCTGAACATTTTGTACTTGTGTGCTACAGAGAGGAGGCAGCTTTTGATGATTTAGAGGTTTGACCTGGAAAAAAAGAGCATCCTCTCTCTTCTCGTGCACTTTAATTGCCCCCGCCTTTTCTACTGATTCTTCAGTGTCCTTTGTAGAGTCAGCAGACACTCCAAACCCGAGCTTGCTCGTCCCACGAAGAAACAAAGCTGTTTAGAAATGATGATGATATGTGTTATTGTGATGTCCTGGCACTGTTTTTCCTCTCCTCTTTGTCCACCTCTACTCTTCAAAATTGCTGATCCGACATGCACAGACATCTATTTTGTCTATTAACGAAGTAAAGTCTTTACGAGAAAGTTGACTTTAATATTCTGTGAAAGTGCTCATCTCGGCCTACAGTCTATTGTCAGTAGAGGAAATTTCCATAAACACAATAAAATGCTATTTTCCCCAGCATATCAATCTTGTGCTTTTTATTATTACCACCAAAAGTTAAACTTATTACAATGATTTCAACTCTCAGTAAAATCCTATAATATGAAAAGAAAACAAATATAATTACAGAATATAGTCATTGCCATGTTAACCAAACTTGCTTATTTATAGAAAGCATTTTTTTCTCAGTAAAGTGATAATGTTTTAAATTTGAATGCCAGCACAAAAGCTACAGCCCAGGTAAACACGTGTTTTTACAAACAAAAAAACAGCACACAATAATACAACAAAAACTGTCTTTAAAATTAAACAACTTACTGTAAGTACATGTTTAGCATGTATTGCACAGGAAAATAAGGATTACAACAGGTATCTGACATCTTTAGATATAAAAAGAGTAAGAGAAGAGTGAAGAAGAAACCACACACATATCATTTAATTTTTAACTTTTCAAAAGATAGAGCCTCAAAAATCGATGTGGTGTTTATCCCAAGTTATTGCTTTAAAGAAGAAGGAAAAAAATCTGTGAGACAAAATTTGTGCAGGAAAATGTACTCTCAGTTTTATACCCGTCATATTCCCAACAGGTCTCAGATTATTGGACAAATACTTAGAGCGCCTGGTATGCAGAATATTTTAACCAATACATTTAAAAAGGAAAATCAAAAAACACTGACAACAACAGGTAGAACAAATATTAAATTCCAGTAATTAGAATTGGTTAAAACAGACATGTGTGACAAAATAACAGAAGTTTATAAGAACTAATATCATAGTTTGTTTTGTGTATTTTAATACTTGCAAAAATCACGGCATAAATTTTTCCTCCGTTTGTCTGTTTTTACACTCTCGGTGTAGGACGCACACATGTACAGAATTCATTTTGACTTATTATAATCATTTTTTTGTGTTCTAAAACCAAGGAATATACCAAATTTGAAGGGCCTCATGATCAGGCACTGATTTCTGTTTCTCACTTTGTTCTTTCCTCTGACTCTTCACTTGGAGACCTTATGGCAGCTTACAGGCTGTAATAGGATTGGGACTTGTCCAAGCAGGACTGCATGCTGGGAGAGTCCTACAAGCTGAAACCTGCTAATGGCCTAAGGCTGGTCATCATTCATGCATACATACCTTAATCTTTTATGTTATATATTATACATATTAAATTGAAGTCAATTGAAGTCTTCGTAGTTGACCAATCAGCAGTTTATCATAATTTGATTTCGATCCCATATTTTACAGCGACACTTTTTTTTTTAATCATTGTATTACCCGTAGCATAGACTCTGTATCTCCTACAGAGATGAAGGATTACACAGCATCATATGGGTAATTAAAGTGTCAGAAGGCTTCCCCTCCCTCAGCTGATCCCTGACATAATCATCAGATAGAATGTAAAGTGTGCGCCACCTACTCATGAAATCCGTACATTCACACGCAGCTGACACAGTAACTATGACCTACATCATTTTAATCCTCAGCCACCCACCGTATGGCACTCCTAACCAAACATCCCAGTGAGAAAAACATCTTATAGATTTAACTGTAGAGACAGATACTTGACTTAAAATCACATGTAGTCTTTTTTTCAAAAGATTAACAATAAAGTTGTTTTTTTCTTCAGTCTTTCGTTTTGGTTTGACACAGATTAAAGAAATTAAATCAGATAAAATCTTGCTGTTTAGTGGTTTTAAATGTGTCTTTGTTGATGTTTGCATATTGCATAAGTGAGATCACGTGCAGTGTCGGGAGAAACATGGTGTGAGACCTTCTCTCACCGACGCTGCGATAAAGCCTAACAGGGTTAAAAGTTGTGTAACTGATGTCTGGCAAATGGTGGCAGCTTTAACCTGGCCACAGTCAGAATACCAGTAATCCCTCAGCCTTTCCTTTACCTGCATTACGTCAGTGATCTCAGCACTAAACTCGCCAGCTCAAAGCTCCTGTATGAAGTTTAAATAGTCATCATATATGTCATGATAATGTAGCTCCAGCTGCTGTCATCTACAACAAGCCTGCTTCTGTAACGTGGTGATCCTGTGACCTCATCAGCTGTTTTCCATTAGCGAAGGAGTGATGAGAGGCCGTAGAAGCTTTAATTGACAGACAGAACACATGGCTTAATAGCAAATGTTTTAAGAGGGAATTCCCTTACATATTTCTTTAAGATTGTCTTAATTAATTTAATACATTTTGTCTGACTTTCCACCACATAAAATAAAGCAAAAAAAAAAAACCTGTCATATGAGCTGAACAGAACTGTAAACTTTTCAAAACGTCCCATAAACAAGATACCACAATCCACTAAGAAAAATACACAACTAAGCTTTGTAACAATCCCGAGGATTTAATTTCTGAGTGAATTGTAAGTATTGTGTCTGCTTTGTCCTCTGGGCCTGTAATTCTCACCTATACTGGATCTTGTCATATGAACACATAATGCTTTGTCCACAACAAGTCATAAATTACCAATGACAGCATTTTTTAACTTCTTACTTTCCCCGCTCTCCATTTCCTTTCCCTTTTTACCATTTTTAACCCTGTTCTTGTTTTAGGAACGCTATAAACATTGGCTTCACTGCAAAGCATATAAGCCCTAGTTAACTTAAACATGGTCAAAGGCCACGGTTGCTTTTGAGAATAGAAAGAGACTTAAAGCCGCAAATAAAATCTAAAAAAAAGGACATTCATGCAGAGATGCTAGTGTGGAAGGCTGTCGTAAAAAAAGAATAAAAGAGAAAGAATAAAATAGAAAAAAAATCTGACAAAAATATTTGATGATCAACTCTTTTTTTTAAATCTATACCTCTATTTTATGGTTACAATCTACAAGTTACAGCATAAATAGATATGTTCTACAGGTTCCTCTGAGGAAATGTAGATGAAGTAATTGGAGTACAGTCAAATCAAATCAAATCAAATTTTATTTGTATAGCCCATAATCACAAATTACAAATTGTCTAACTGGGCTTTCACAAACTGTAACACAAACTGGTACAGAAAAAAACAACATGACTATAACAGATTAATAAAAATGTGTGTTTTCATGAGTCCATAAATTGAGATGTTTGAGAAATCTCTAGGTTCAGGGGAGCTAAACAATGCATGACACTCGAAAAGCAAAAAATAAGAAACATTCAAATAATCTGCACTGACACTAAAATGGGCTGAACCGGCCACCACCTACATCTTAGATTTACCCAGTAAAAAAATCCTGCCGATGTAATTCATTTGAAAACATTTCACCGTGCTGTGATGTAACGCATTTAAGAAGCTTTATTGTCTTCACTTGAGAAGCACCTGAGCTGGTTATAATGCCACAAGCGTCCCCTCGACCTTTGCATTTCACAGAAGTCATTAGTCTGTTGCTCAGGTTGTAGTATTAGTGCCCCTCTGTTGGCTCATGTGAACCATCACTCTCGTGCGCTGCAGCTGAGAATCCTCACACACATTTTATTAAGACAATGAATCAGATTGAATGTAACGTTGAAATGAGGTTGAACAGACTGTAGCACAAATACAGGATACAAAGTATCTTAATCTTGTTAGTAGATATTTAACGGTTGTTCTGTTTACCCTATCCTATTTGACTGTTTCTTCTTTTTCATATGGTATTACTGCTTACAACTTACCAAAAATTCTGTCTTTTCGGTACAAATTTCACAAAGTCCAGATCAGAAGTGTTACGACTATCTTCTCCTCTGTGAAACTACCTTGTTTTTCGGCACTGTTGTTGACCAAACTATGACTTTACAGCATACTTTTTTTTTTTTTACCCAAATTCCTTAAATTTATTCCGTCCAAAATCAGAGTGAACTAGGGAACAATCAAACTTAAACTATTCTTTTGAAGTTAACATCTATTGTACTTTTGTAAATAAATCTGTATTTCAGAAGAAAAGTTTTTAACATGCTGCTTTAGGTCTGGACACCCTTTCTAGCTCTCTAACATGTCATATCAGAAGCTGTTTCGTTTAGGGATTCTTCTATTGGATTTTAAAATAAATTTGCCACTAAAGTATTCAACATAGCCAACATAGTAAAAAATAATAAATTTAATGCAATAACATTTGCATTTTTACCTTGGATACATGTAATAACACGTGTGTATAAAATAGTTAGATTTGATTATAACCCCAAATACATTTGAAAAAATATTCTGGGTGTCTGAGTGAATGAATGAGTGAATGAATGAGTGGATTAGGTAGAAGTTGTGTCCCTCATGTGGTGACAGTAGGAGAAACAGAACAGTTAATCTCTGGTCCCTTTTACATAGACCTCCTGTCTGGCCTGGTGTCAAGCATGAGTCAAGCACCCCACAAAAAAATGCATATGAACACTGTGAGACATTTTGAGAGCAAGGTTGTTGAGAATATGCTGCTAACAAGAGACACAAAGCCGATGGTTGAACCAAATAACCCCAGCCTCAGACCGCCCTCAAAGTGCAGACACAAACTCTCCCCTGTTACACAGTGACACGTAAGGCAACATCCCAGAATATCCAGTTATCAGGAACACCTGGTTGGTTCCCAAGAGGGCTCTCCAATCGCATCCCAGAGAAAGCTCTGCAGCTGCAGTCCACTGTCATGTGGCGCCCGTCAGAGAGGCAGCAACGTTGACAAGACTCCTCGTCCAGAGTCAAACAGCTATAAAATTTTGTCACGTTGCCCGGACTGCTTCCTTTAACCTGGTCAGTGGAATCCCTTGAAACATGCTGTTCCCTCTGTTTTTCTCCCTACTGGTGTCTTCTGTCATTGCTACAGAGAAAGGTAACTATGCTTTTTCCTCTCGATTCCACTCTGATGGTGGAATATCACATTTAGTCCACACTTTAGCATTACAACTGTAGTAAGATACATATTTAGTCATATATGTGGCTCCTTCACCACTTTCACTTGACCACAACGTGGACCCTATACCGAAGAGCCCAAGGCTCTGAAATTTAAAATTTCAGATTTCGGTATATTCCTCCAAGCCATTCCTGAACCATAGTTGTGGTGTAGCAACTGGAAGGTTGTTTTTATGTTGTGCCTCATCATTGTATAATGTGTCCTCTCTCAGAAGACGCCCTTCCCAGGCTTTTTGACACCCAAGCTGCTGAGGCCTTCATTGACTCTGCTGAAGTGGTCGTCATCGGATTCCTAGAGGTCAGAGGAGAAAATTGCATGTGGAGAGAAAAACTCTCAACCCTGGGTTCAAATAAGCTTTGAGACATATTTCAAACCCGACCACAAGAGCTGTTTTATGGCTAAATTTCTTATGCAGACATGCATGCGGCAAACCAGATATGATCAGACAAATTAACTAAGAGTGGATCAGTAAGTGGTTCAAAAATACACTTGTTTGCACTGTGTTGGGGTGATGCTGCTGACACAAATAGATTTCAAAGAAGAATGCAGTATTTCCTGTGGCCACACCTTTGGCAGTGCTGCTTTCGCCAGGACAGAGGGTGGCTGGCTGTCTTGCTGAGGCGAGCCCTTTGGCCAACCTCTGTGTGCGGGGGAAGATGGCGTGCTACTTCACAGGAAATATATCTGCATCCCAAGACTTGTGGGATTGGCTCCATTGAACACCCTGTAAACAAGTGCAAACTGGGAGAAGGTTCATGAGGGGAGAGTGGAAAAGAGAGGCAGAGAGTACACAATGATAAGTCAGAGCTGAACCCTGGTGCTGAAGGCAAACAGGTAGCAAAATATTGTTGCCGTGATGCACTGGAAATGAGCATATTTTACAGGTTGTGAAATGGTAAATAGGATCGCCAGGTGTCATGCAATGCCATCTCAGAAGAATGATCCATGTTACCTCAACTCTCGCTTCCTGCTACATTTCTTTGTTTTCAACATCTCTGACTCCCTCTTTGCCCTATCTTCTCTATTCAGATTCTCAAAGGCAAAGGGGATCCCTTGATATCAAGAGAAAATACCTGCTCTTGGTCTTTGATAAGGAAAAATAAAATCATTTTAAAGAGCAAAACATATGTCCCAATGCTAAAGTACGGCCACTCTGTCCAACACTGCATCCATGAGTAGGGTGTAATAAAATAGGACCTTATTCATAAAGAAGAAAAATGATTGTGCAGCTGCAATCCAACTTGGCTTCTGATAAATAGAGTGAAAATATACAACAGAAATAAATCAAATTCTAAAATATGGCCAACATGACAGTACATTGCAAAAATATGGATTGTTAAGAATAAACACATAGGTAGAGACCTACCTACCTATATTTGCCTATTACCTATATTTTCGTTCAACACTACTTCCTGGAGTATAGAAATAGTATTAAAAATATTACATAAGTAAAACTATTAAAAGTATTATTAGCAAAATTGACTTAAGACTACTTCAGTGTATTGTTATATTTTCATACAATGATAAACTATATATTGTTGATTTTAGTTAGCAGTGTATTATGTTAGATCGAGCTTGCCTTTAACTGCTTTATATAGTGCTGGATACTTTTGCATGGCAGCGGTGCATCTTATTTATATGATCATCCTTTATTTTGTGTTTGACATACTTATTCTTAAATTCTGTCAATCTTTCAGTCTCCAAATTGTGGCTTTAATCTCAGAAATAAAAGTCAATTTTTTCACACGTGGTTCTTATTCTCTTTGATGGCCAAAGGTAGAACCCCTGAAAAGGCCCAGTTCATTCTCATACATGGACACATGCAGAACACCTTAGCTATTATTTTTCAATATGAAACAAGGAACCTTTTAAGCAATAATAAATAAAAAGGCTTGCTTTTTTTTCAATAGATAATGATGCATTTTGGTTCAAAAACATGATTATTGCTGGCTCTCATGAGCCCCCATGTATTGGCTGAGTCCAAAGATGTTTTCCCACTTTTCCTCCCTTAGGACTGGCCATGGACACGCCTATGCATGAGGGGGGAAAAAATTAAATTGTTATTATAAGTGTACAATGAAAAAAATTGCTAAAATCACTGAAAAGATCGTACATAATAAATACTATCCATGTGTTTCTTTGCCTTTTGTGTCTCAGGGAGAGGAGAGTCGAGGCTATCAGGAGCTTGTTGAAGCTGCGAAACGTGTCAGCTCGGTCCCAGTAGCTGTTTGTACTGTGAAAGAGGTGTGGGCTGACTACAACCTCTCCTCAGACACCATCACACTTTTCCGAAAGGTACTCTGCACCAGCACAGTTGCACCATTCTGTCAACATGAAACACATTTCCGACAATGAAAGTGATGAAGACTTTCAGTCTTGTGGCGATCATGATCATGTTGGTGTTGTTGCAGGCTGATAACCGCCAGGAGAACCTCGTTACCGCAAAGGCCAATAAGTTAGAGGCTGACGGCCTTGTGAACTTCATCACCGTCAATGAGATTCGATACATCACAGAGTACAACCAAGTGGTAGGTCCGACTAAATTTTTCATCACTATTATGAAGTTGTTGCCATCTGTCTGTCAAACATTGAGTCCTGTTTTAACTAAATAGATTTTTTTATTTAAGTCTTAAACCTAAGACACATTTTACAGTTTCTATATTCGTTTCTTCTCCTTCACCTTTTCCTGCTTTGTGGTAAACCTGCTTCACACAGTGTTTCAGCGTATTTTAAGAATATGCAACTAACCTACATAAGTGAGCAAGTTTAACACAGGCACAGCATGTTGACACAAATGTCAGCACATAGACCTAACAACCACAAAGATTATATGATATTTAATTTGAAAATAACTTCTCACTTGAGAAACGTCTTACAAAGGCTGCCGCCGCCATGAATGACCAGGAAGAATGTGAGTGCCTTTCTATTTCTCTGCAGACAGCAGTGGGTCTGTTCAACTCTGAGGTGAAGACACACCTTGTGGTCTTCGCCAACAGAGGGACTAAAGAATATACAGAACTCAATGACCAACTGGGAGCTCTGGCCCCTGAGTTCACAGGCAAGGTGAGAATAGTCTGGAAATCATGTTGATGTAAATACAGGGTCTTGATCTGCTTCATTCATATCCTGCCTCAGGCCAAATATACACTTGATTTATAGTAAATTGAAATAACAAAATCTGTTTTCCAGTTCTTGTTTGTCTTGATTAATGGAGCAGTGAAGTCCAACGAAAAGTCTCTGAGCTACTTTGGCCTCAAGTCTAAGGACCTCCCACGTGTTGGGATATATGATGGTAACTCTGACATGAAGTGGCTCCTACCTGAGGGAGAGATCTCTCCTGAGCGCGTGCGGGACTTCTGCCAGTCCTTCCTGAAAGGGGAGCTGAAGGTGAGTAACAATCATAGCGGAGGAGAATTAAGATGATTCTGATGATAAAACATACTGAATTGACTATTTGTGGAGATGCACTGACAGAAACTTTCCTTCTTATTATCTGTGGACTTTTATCTACTATACATAAAGACTCTGGAAATACTGTTCAAGTCAAGATAAATTTGTTCATGTGCCAAAAATCCTCAAATTTGGGTCTTCCCTTAGCTATACAAGGCAATAGTGTTGGGCAAGTCAAAACGTCAGAAATAAATAGCTATATTTTGTCAGTCTACATTCACAATTTTATTGCAACTATATGGTAACATGAAGTAGATACCTACAGAGACACAGCCATGATTTTGATTAAATATTTGTAAAAATATTCTATAAAAGAATGATTTTACAGATTTTACATGGTTTTAATTTGCTCTTAGCCATTGCATTGTAAAGCAATTTGAGCTAAATAGTCCTAACGACCATACTTCATACCAAAGTTTTTTTCAAAAAAGATGTATTTTGTGAAATTTTGGAGCCTAAAAGACTGGGAAATAGAGCTAAGGTTGATAAATAACAGAGTTGAAAGAGCAATAGTATATTCCCTCTGTGTTGGTGTATTTCACTTTTCCCAATTTTATGCTTTTCAGGAGGTGAAACAGGCAGAAGCACAAGCCAAAACCGAGCTGTAGGAATGCAAATGAGTTCATTTATATTAAATCTGATTGGAAAAGGCATGGCTGATGTGAATTCTTTTCTTTATGAGAAGAGTTAGGCTGTGTGCTAGACTGTCATTCCAACAAAAATGGAACTACACAAACTGAACACTGTCATGTGTGCTTATACGTGTCCCTTGTGTGTTTTGTTTTGTCTACTTACATGTCAGCCTGACTGCGGCCTGGTTAGCAAACCACAGGTCACAGGCCACAAGTCGCAGAGATGTGAGATTGGTAGTCTGTCCACAAATGTTTATGTCAGAACCACAACACCCCAACCTCAGAGAGGGTGACAGAGAGGAGACTTGGAAGACATGGGGAGATCAGTCAAAATGCATCAAATTCTCAGATCATTCATCTGGGAGAGAAATGTGCTGTAAGTAAAATAGCATCTACACAAGTTATACGAACATAAAAACCACCCAGAAAAAAAAAGAATAAAATTTCAGAGGCAGCAATCTCGAAAGCAAGCATCGATCAAAATGAGGTTCAAGAGATTTGACTCAAAGTCATATCAGGTTTTGAATATGGTATTAAAGGAGAGAATTAAGCAAAAGAGGCAATAAAAACTCTATAAATTAATAACAGACGGGTGTAGAGACAAAGAGTGAAAAGTTGAGGCTCATTCCAAAGATAGAGGCAGACGTTTGAAGAGAATTTCAAAGCCCAGACTGAGATAAGTATAATTAGTGGTGTTGTTTTTTCAAGCGGACGTATATGGCATAATTGGGAATGCCTGGCAGGTGGACGGTTCTCAGAGACCAGATGGAAACAAACAGAGTGTGCGCTTGAGATTTCGGCTGCAGTCGAGACAGTGTTACATAAAGCTCCAACCAAAGTGTGTGGGTGGCACTAAAACCACCAAGTCAAATGGAAACTCTTTTAAATAATATTGCATTTTTTAAAGGTCCAAAAACAATAGAAAAATAAAAATCATATATGGTTTATTGTTCTGTTGTGTTGCTTGTTAATATAATTTTCTCTAATTTTAGTAAAAAAAAAAAAGTCTAATTATACATATCTACAAAGCCCTGATCTCTGCTGGATGGTTTTTCCAATATAACAATTCCAATATTTAAATCCTAGCCGGACCTAAAGATTCCTCAGAATTAATTTTTGATAGATGTCCACTGTAGGTTCCCTGAAAAATGACTTTCCGTGTAGTTCATGGATCAGATTTGGCTCTTCCCTGTTGAGACATAGATACATGGCCTCTAGGGGTCTCCCTGTTTTAGTGAGGGTGCTGGCGGCAGATGCTTTGAGTCCTGCAGATTGCAAGGTTCGAGTGGGTGTTATGGGTCAAAAAACATCCACATGAATTCCAGGACCCAACTTTTCCAATAAATATTGCACAGTAGTGAGATGATCGACATGATTCTCTTTAGATTCCAGCAGTTTTAATGACGCTTTAAAGTAATATCTGATTCATAAATTACATATTTCAATTTTGGAAAAAAAACTTTCCTAAAAACTTAAACAGGCTTGGATGTCACTCAAAACTTCAGACCTGCCCCATATCTACTCATCACTCTGCTACTCGTCTGCAGCCAGAGCTTACCTGCTTTGTCATTTTCTGGCTTTTAAACTGGTCTACTAAACCCTGCACAGTGACAAATTCTAACACTGGAGTGATTCAGCCATACATGTTTGAATTGGACATGGATTCCCAGGAAAAAGAGGAAGAGCTACCTGTACAATATTCCCAAGAAGTTAATGCAATAGAACGGTCAGTTTCATTTTTGAAACGTCTAAGCAAGCTTTAGCCTGCAAGTCATTAGGAATTCTTCATTAGGTTTTCTATGTAAAAATGTAATGTCAGAATTTGTTATTCTGAGACTGTCATTTCATTCATTGCAGAATGAATGCAGAAATCCTCAGCCATGATGTTGACTGCTTATTGTACTTTGGTCATGATATGTGTCGTTGTACATAAAAAAAACATATGAAATTAAATATACTGTATGTACAAAATATGGACGGATAAAAAATATGATTGTGACAAATATGAAAGTCATACCTGATTGGAGAAATTATTTTAAAATGATTTTTTCTCATTTTCAAAACTATTCATAAAACTATTAAATGCACCTTCACAGAGTAATGGAAAATGTCCCTGCAAACTGTGCACAAACCCATCAAGAGGTCACCGGTTCTTTATTGTCATTTCAGTACATGGTAAAAAAATGAACCAATGTTTGTCCGTGAAGGTTCTCAGTCATCCAGGTCGTCTTAATCTTGGAGTGTTTAGTAGGAAGCAACTGGACTTCTTATCTTGTTTGAAGACATTTCGCCTCTCAACCGAAAGGCTTCTTCAATTCTGAGGGTCAGTGCGCGAAACCCAGGTATTTAACCCTGAGTGGGTGGAGGCAATCACCAAAAATGAGGACGTGGTGAAAACACCCAGCCTGGTGGGGCGATCGTCTGGCTAGGCATCATGTGAGTCGTTAAGGTCACATGAGCCCAGGTGTGTATGAGGGTTAAACCGCCTGGGGAGGGCTCCCAAGACAGCATTGTAGGTTGCAGACAAGTGGTGTCTTAGTCCACCACCCCTGTTTAGAGAAGGTTTCTCCAAGTGCACATAGATGGCCTCTTTTACTCCTCTTTCAAACCATCGGTTTTCTTTGTCCAGAACGTGGACATTGGAGTCCTCAAAGGAGTGACCTTTCTCCTTAAGATGCAGATGTACAGCTGAGTCCTGTCCCGATGAGGTGGCTCTCCTGTGTTGTGCCATGCGTCTGTGGAGGGGCTGTTTGGTTTCACCTATATAAAGGTCAGAGAACTCTGTGCATTGAACGGCATACACAACATTGCTGAGCTTATGCCTGGGTGTTTTATCCTTGGGGTGGACCAGTCGCTGTCTTAAGGTCTGGCCCGGTTTGAAATTGACTGGAATTTTGTGTTTTGGGAAGATTCTTCTGAATTTTTCTGAGAGACCTGCCACATATGGGATAACTACGTTCTTCCGTTTTTCCCTTTCTGCCTCAGGTGGTTCTTTGTGGCGCCTTTTGGACGATTTGACAAAGGTCCACTTAGGATAGCCGCATGTCTGGAGTGCCAGTGGGTGGTGGGAGTCAAACAAGAGGTACTGGTCTGTGTGTGTGGGCTTCCTGTAGACCTCGATGCTGAGGTTACCATCCTTACCAAGAGACACTGCACAACCCAGGAAGGGCAAACTGTTATCCTTCGTATCCTCCCTGGTGAACTTGATGTTCTTGTCGACTGCATTTATGTATCGAGTGAAAGACTCCAATTCTTGAGTTTTGATTTTTTTTTTGTTTTGATATGCCGTTCAATGCACAGAGGAGTGCTCTGACCTTTATATAGGGGAAACCAAACAGCCCCTCCACAGCCACATGGCACAGCACAGGAGAGCCACCTCATCGAGACAGGACTCAGCTGTACATCTGCATCTTAAGGAGAAAGGTCACTCCTTTGAGGACTCCAATGTCCATGTTCTGGACAGAGAGGACAGATGGTTTGAAAGAGGAGTAAAAGAGGCCATCTATGTCCACTTGGAGAAACCTTCTCTAAACAGAGGTGGTGGACTAAGACACCATTTGTCTGCAACCTACAATGCTGTCTTGGGAGCCCTCCCCAGGCGGTTTAACCCTCATACACACCTGGGGCCACGTGATCCCAAGGTGTCACATGAAACCAGGGGTGAGGGGCAAACACTCTCGAGTGATTCACACCTGGGCTCATATGACCTTAACGACTCACATGATGCCTAGCCAGACAATCGCCCCCCCCAGGCTGGTGCTTTCAACCACGTCCACGTCCACCCCCTCTGGGTTAAATACCTGGGTTTCCTGCACACGGACCCCTCAGAACTGAAGAAGCTTTTGGGATGAGAGGCGAAACGTCTTCAAACAAGATAAGAAGTCCAGTTGCTTCCTACTAAACACTCTGAGATGAACCAATGTTCCTCCAGGACCATGGTGCTTCAAAAAAAAAAAATTCACAAGACAACACTGAACTAGGATAATCAAACAGCATAAGAAAAAGGTACATAAAGTGCATATGAGCAAAATGCACAGACATAAAGAAAAAAAAAAGTGCAAACAAGAGACGTAGTGAGACAAACAGTGTCACAGACAGTCACAAATAGTAAGGTTTAGGTGAAGAGCTAGTGACGCTCAATGTACATTGCAAGTGATGTTTAATGTAAACATTATGCTCACAAACGTAAACATGGAATGTAAGTATAGCAGTAATTTAATATGTGCTTGTTTGGTTTTGGGCGTGCAAGTGTGTGTGTATGCCTGTGTCACATCAATCCCTGGAAGTTTAGGAGTTAGCTTGAAGGAACAAATTGTTCTATAGTCTGGTCGTAAGGAACTGAATGCTCCAATACCATTTTTTCAGATGGCAGGAGAGTGAAGAGTGTGTGGGGCCATCCACAATACTCTTTCCTCTGTGAATACAGTGTGTGGAATAAATGTCCATGATAGGGGGGAAGTGTGACACCAGTGATCTTCCCAGCTGTCCACACTATCTTGCAGTCTGAAACTCAGAACGCTCTAAATAATCCCCGTGTACAATTTGCTCGGAATTAGGGGTGGTAAATGGGATTTCCTCTGTCTTTGCAGAAAGTATAAAGGCAGTTGGGCTTTCCTGTTGATGAAGCAGGTGTTCAGGGACCAGGTGGGGTTTTCTGCTAGGTGAACACCATGGAATTCAGTGCCTTTGAGGATCCTCATGTTGGGTCTATCAATGTCCAACAGAGAAAGGTTGCGTTGTGTTCTCCTGAAGTCAGAAACCATCTTTTTCATCTTGTCCATGTCCATCTTGTCAGAAACAACTTGTTGTTGTTACTCGATCTGGACTAACTTTGGTCTCTGAGTCAAGAAGTCCAGCATCCAATTGCAGGTTCAGCTTTCCAATTTCCAATCGGTTGCTGTGGAATGACTGTATTGAATGCTGAACAAAAGTCTACTAACAGCATTCTCGCATACATCTCTTTATCGTCCAGGCGGGTGAGGGATAGATAGAGGGGGGCGGCGAGAAGCAGCTAGCATGAAATGCAAACTGCAAGTGGTCCAGTGAGAGTGGCAGCCACGTTTTGATGTGCCTCAAGACAAGCCTCTCAAAGCACTTCTTGATAATGGGTGTGAGCACAATGGGAAAAAATTCATTGAGGCAGGAGACTTCTTTGGCACATGGATGATCGTAGTGGTTTAAAGGCATGTTGCATAACGGCACCGGCCAGGGAGATGTTAAAGATAGACATCCACTAGCGGGTCTGCACATTCTCTAAGTAATGTATGGTATGTTGTCTGGTCCAGCAGCCTTTTGTGGGTTAACATGTGTGTGTATCTGCACATGCCCACATAGTTTAAAGCATACATGTAAAATAGAGATGATAAGGACATGATAAAAATGATAAATAAAAGAACATAAAATAGATTGAAAACAGATGTGCAAAAAAACATTAATGAAATTAACAGAAGTATTACAGTTTAAAGACAAACTGTTTAATCTTCTGTCATCTCCTCAGGCTTGCTGTCCCAGCAGCATAGGGAAAAAAAGCTGCCTCGCCAAATGTTTCTGCTATTTGACTCGTCTGAGCAGATGGGCCTCAGGGGAAGTGCTTTAGGAACAAACAGAACATTAAAATTAGTGTAAAAACTGAGAGAGAACTAATATAGTGACTTAAAACAGGTGCAATATTCTCTCCCCTACTTGTCAATATTGGACCTTGTCAGTAAACAATGTATCTATTGTAAGTGTGCACCTGTGCATTTTCCATTTTCTTCTGCTCGGAAAAGAAACTTTTCAAAACCAGATCAACAACAAAAAACTGAACTCAATGTCAAGAAACCACAACAAAAACAAGAAACTGATCCAAAAACCCCAGACGTTACATTTCCTGCCTATCCAGGAATGATGTGGCAATAGTTTTCTACATCTGTGTCCCCCCTTGTGCTGAGAAGTATCCACAAAAATGGATGCTGGTGTAGACATTGAAATTACATAGCCCAGGTTCCAAGACAAATCCCAGAAACCAGGAATAATGCTACAGTCTGAAACACAAAGGACATCAAGGTCCCCCTGCAGTAGCACTGAAATTCTCAGTACATGACAAAGAAATCCATTTGGAAGCCCCTAAACATTTGGCTATAGCTAGTATTTAAGTTTCAATATACTTTAAGTCTCCCAGTGGCATTTTTTATTTTATACCATAAACCACAGCTGAGGCCCAACTTAAACTGTTTTGCACAAACACAATTCTCTATCCAAACCAGCATGCATAAGGCCATGCTTCCAATACATGAGGGTTTTATTTAGCTATATGTACCGGAGCTGAAATACAGTGGCTGGGCCACTGAGCCGCTGGTTGGCACTGTGAAGTCATGGCCCAGCCTGGATTTGGCTGCACGGACCGAGATGGATCTTTAAATAGTGCCTGACTGCGGTTTTGGTGGGATTGCAAAAATCATAATAGACCTCCGTCGCATAATGTGGCTGACTGCTGTTCCCTATCACTCGATTAGTAGCTTGTGCAGCCCGGACTATAGTTTGAGGTTTGTGTGGGTGGGAGATCACATTTGGGGCAAGCTGTATAGTACTATAACAGAAGGGGCAACATTGATGTTAAAGAGGCAACTTGCAGCAGGTCTCACTGATAATAAACCAATCACATTTAAGAGTTTTATACCACTTTTTTAGACTTTCAGGGGTTTTCATTGTTTTATTTATACTTCAGTGATGAGGGATGAGGATTGAGAGGGTGCATATAGGATTGGTAAACAAGAAAAGTCTAAAAGTGATTTGGTTTAACCTCATAAAATGAGTGACAGGGAAATTATTGGATCCTTGTCTGAGAAAGTATGAGAACAATACTGCTCAGTTTACCCAAAAGCCAGAGAGAGAGCTTGATTCTATTTTGAGATGTCATTGAGTATTGTGAGCTCTTTGCACTGCAAGGCAAAATATTTGAGTTTATGCATATGCATGTATGCATCAATGAGAAGGGGAAACACTTAAAATGTACAGTTACAATTTTCTCATCTGTTTATAATGGACGAGTCTGCACATCTGCAGTACATATTTACATACATGCAATATATGCTTACATTTATGCAGGTAAAGGTTTACACACCACACTTTCACTGTACCTAGAGCTGAATGCCAAGAATTTTTTGTGGCCCTGTAAGACTGAGTACGGGTGAATGAGTTTTTTGACTCTGCACCAGGGATGTGTGGGTGTTTATGGGAGTTTTCATGACAAGTGGAAGCGGATGTATTGACATTCGATTCCCCAGCCAATCAGAGGGTTATCTCAATGTGTGGGTTTGGTCTTACAAAGGAAAGGGACTAAGATATATATTGACCTTGAATTTTGGGCAAAGAAGCAGCAATTGAGAACAAGCTAAGAGGAGTGAGCAACTGGTCTACAGAGAGACATAAACTCCAAGACATCATGAAGGCTCTGATCCTTTTCTTCATCTGTGCTCTCCTGTCAGTGTGCTTGTCCATGGGAGGTAAGGAGAAATGCCTTTCCTCATCACTGTGTCATTTGAAACAATCTGTGTATGAACGTTTCTGTTATATTCTGTGCATCTTCAGCTGTTGAACCAGAGGTTTTTGTGGACCCAGAAGCCAACACAGCCGATGAAGCTGCGTCTGCTGACCCCGCGGCTGCCGATTCATCCTCCTCATCCACTTATTCACACTCCCTCGACTCTGTTTCTGCCTCAACCTCTGAATCTGACTCCAACTCCTCCTCAGACTCTGCAGCATCTGACTCCGACTCCAACTCTGATTCGTCCTCCTCCTCTGAATCTTCTGAGTCTTCTGAGTCTGCTGATGTTTTGTCCTCTGAGTCTGACTCTGCTGACTCTTCTGATGCTTCGTCCTCTGAGGCTGACTCTGCTGACTCTTCTGATGCTTCGTCCTCTGAGTCTGACTCCGCTGACTCTTCTGACTCAACCTCTTCATCTTCCTCGTCTTCATCAGAGTCTTCCAGCACTGAGGGTAAGCAACATTTTTGTTTCTCTGCATGTTTTTGGAATATCTACTTCTACTTTTCTTTGACTAAAGCTTCAAAATCTGATTTTGCTATGTTTCTACCCACAGCAGCTGAAGTGGTGATGAAAAGGGACCTGGCTGCTATTCTTCTGAGGAGAAGAAGAGCTGCCCCAGGAGACCTCACCCCTCTGCAGATGGAAAGGTACAGATGTATAAAAAATATATACTGCACACTCTATTAATCATTCTCTGTTTTACTCTGGTGTAAAAATCACGAATCACAAAACTAAACTGAGGAATTACCATAAAGCCTCAAGTAACTCTGAGATGCATGAAAATTCTCTTTTTCTCTCTCCTTCCGTCCAGCCTGAGAGAGGTGTGTGAGCTGAACGATGCCTGTGACGAGATGGCTGAAACCGCTGGCATTGTCGCCGCGTACACCACCTAGTATGGCCCCATCGTATTCTAAGTAAACCCCCCCATCCACAAGAGAACTGTTTTTTTCTATTATTCTCTAATAGAGCGGCATAGCGACTCCCCTGAAGCCATGTGGAGGAGCAGAAAACCACCCAAAATTTGGCCCATGTTGTGATGTTAGATGGAGATTTATTTTTAGGCACAAATCACTGCACAAGTGACCAGCATTAATGGTCCTGCATGAAAAGGCCTCCTCCAGGGTTTCAGAGAGACATGGAAACTAGTTTAGGAAGTATGTGGCAGACAACACAAGGTGAAATTATTTCATAAATTTCTTCATGTCTGTAGCTGAATACAGCTAATGGTGCTACAAGTCCAGATGTATTTTATGTAATATACTGATGTTTTATATAGATCTTGCTTTCACTAATAGTTCTGAGTAGTGGATGTATTACTGCAGATTATAGAAATAGATTAAATTTAGATTGATAGTGGAGTGTACTGTGTGTGTGTGTGTGTGTGTGTGTCTGCGTGTCTGTGTATATGCGTATAAAATGTACATCAGTTATCTGTAATAACTGTAACCACAAATTGCCTCTGGGTTTGAAAATAATAAATTATTTTGCTAAGTGAAATTATTGTTTTGTTGTTGATGATTAAATAGTGGTCCCTGCTGTGAGGAGATATATTAAGTTAAGCCCTTGATGCCTTAATTTTTCACTATTATATAAAAAGATTATCGTGTTTTTGCTTTCAATCTGATGCAATCTTGGCTGCAGTCTGAATTCGCGACGATCTGCGTTAAGTGGTTAAGTTAAGCAAGCTACAAACAGCACATAGTGCTATCTCATAAATTTTAATATAACAAACTTAGCAAATAGCAAAATTAGCAAGAATGTACACATGCAGCAGATTTTAGGAAAACAAGGCATTCATTTGAAGGCATTGAAAAGTAAAAGGACTCCCAAAGGAAACTCTGGATTCTTTGACTCAGGCCTTTCTGTGGCCAGGAGCAGTCACTTTTGACATGTGACATCTAAAGACTTTAAACATCTGTAGTGGCAGCTTTTAGACACGGGTGAGGACTGATTGTTTAGTATATAATGGTGCAAAGGACTTCCTCACAGGTGCATTACAGATTGACCATTAGGCAAGTAATTTCTGTCACCTTTTGTTTAGCAAAGTTAAACTTTGCATGGGTCTTTGCATGAAATTTGTGAATCCAAAGGAAATATCCCAACACATTCGCAAGAATGGCCTTAAGCTGTGCTCAGAAGGTGATGATGAAGATTAAGTGGATCTCAGTTTTATTAAGTATGACCTAGCATTATAGGAAAACTGTAACTCTGTCTTTTTGGTGATACATAAATTTGATTTCTCTGTGTTGTTGCTCTTCTCATATTTCACCTTTAGATAGCAGTGTTGGCCAGTCCAACAGTTTTGACTCTCACTATTCCCATAGTATTTGAAGCTCATTTTTGGAGGAAACAATTGTATTTTAACACAGCTGATTGCTTGTAATTGGAAAACAATGTAGATGTTTTCTAGCAACCAGGTGACACATTGAACCAGATAGTCATTCGATATGTTTGCACTGCCTGTTTCGGTAATATACCAACCTATTTATGAAGGGGTAACCTCTCTAAAGAGTCACCAGGTAAATTTGAGGGGTTGAGAGATGACAAACAGGAATGGAACAAAAAAATTATTCACATAGATGTCTTTTCAATTTTTTACATTTTATGATTATTAGTTTCTTTTTCAGTGTTTTGTGGCCTTGAGGAATTATTTAAACGCAATCCCATCAGAAACATCTCTTTGGTGGAGCTGCTAATATTTCATAGACATCTGAAATAAGCGGCCCCCAAATTATTTAATTAGTCTCATTATTTGTCATGCCATGATAAAAAACTAATTAATAACAAAAGTACTTGAGTACTCTATTTATCTAGTGTCGTCTATTCTATATAAATGTGATAATCAGATTGAATTAATCAGAGATGCTTTAACAGTAACACCTCAGAATATACATGAGTACACAGTAAATGTAGTTATTGGAGTGAGTGTCAGCTGACCACGTGTCTCCTGTTTGTCCGTGAGCTTTGCATGCCCTCAATAATGACATATTGATAATCCATCTCGTTTTCTTTACGCATGGTTGAGCAACATGTGACAGGATAGTGATTGTCACCACAGTTTCCAGGACGTTGGCTGTCTTGCCACAGACGCTTCAATTAAAGGCTCATAAATCCAGACAGAATGGTCAAACTAGACCCAACAAACTACAAAATAGATTGACAATACTGGCAGTAATAATGATATTGACGATGTTGATGTCACATGTGATGTCATGTGATAAGGAACATGTTTGTCACTAGTTGTTAAGTTCCTACTGTTAATCTCAGAGAAAACTTTAGACACCAGTGAGAGGAGAGCATTAAATACTCTCCTGTTATACCTATAATACAAAGTCAGTTGCACATTTCTGCTGATAAGGAAACGGTGGGTTTAGTGAGTTCTGAAACATGAGCAGAAACAGGGCAGTAAATTTTTCAAAAATGTGTATTTTTTAAAAAATATTTCTTGAATTTTAAATCTGAATATTTTTTGTATCATTAAGACACAGTAGACAACTCAAGTATTGAACATCAAATGGTAGAAATATTTAGTTAGATGTAAATGGTAAATGTCCAATATTTATGTAGCGCTTTTCTAGTCATTTTGACCACTGAAAGTGCTTTCACACCACAGGTTTGGCATTCACTTATACATTCATACACTGGTGGCAGTGACCACCTCGCAGGGTGCCACCTGCTCATCAGTGTTAACTATTCACACACTCATACACTGATGGCGCAGCATCAGGAGCAATTTGGGGTTCAGTTTTCCTGCTCAAGGACACTTCGACATGTTGGACACCTTCCAATCACTTGACGGCCGCTCTACGATCTGAACCACAGACGTTCATGCACATTCATCTAATTTCAATCCGTATATTCCTTGAATACAATTAACATTCTGAATAGCAAAATGATTTTTACACCTTAAAACGGTGTGATAAGAATTTAAATGTATGTTTTATACAAAGTCCAAAGAAATTTTCTCTGTAAAACAAATGGCAAACAAAAAATGAATGTAAGCTGACAGAAATGTTGAAACATAGTGATCGCCTGTCAAATCAAACCTGCACTGCCCAGAAGCTCTCTGATCAGATTTGACAGTGTCACTTGTATATTAGTGCACATGTGGACATTATCACAAGCTAACAGCCAGAGTAAAATACATCCTGACAACACGTGCTGATCAAAATCACCTGCAGTGTTTTGCTCTATCAATAAGTACAGTCTAATTTTGGCTTTTTCAACATTACTTCACATACATCAGTTTGTTTTATCATAAGTGGCAATTTTCTAAACTCATCAGGGCCAGAAACTAATAAGAATAGAAATAAATATTCTCTATTTTGCTCATTGTCCACAAATCCACTTAAAAGCTACCACAACAAAATAACCAAAAATCATACTAACAAGCACTGACAATGTTAAGGTTTATCCTCCGTTAAAAGAGTCTACAGCCATGCTAGGAGCTTTGTAAGGCACAGTGGTGTTTGAAATAAACGCTAATGTTAACGTGCCAAGATTTGCTAATTGGCGGAGGTGGACAATATCGAGCAAAATCAATACTGCAGTTAATTTTCATACTGAACTCAGGTATGATAACAGTGTCTTATGAATATTTTTGCACTTTTGCACAGAATTCTTTGTCTCATAATGAAGCTATTATTAACTTTTTGTGTTCAACAGTCAATAGGAAATTATGGATTAAATAAGCCCCTATTTGCTAGGACATGGAAAGATCAAACTAAACAGCTAGCACGACTATTAATAAAGCTCTGACATAGTTGCACCGAGTGATTCATGCCTTTGTCATGATAAACATGGGAACTAATCACCCCTGCAAACTCATTACAACATTATTAATCAACAGCTGTAAACAGACCTCAACAAATGCACTCTTTACTTCAGTTTGAGCAATTTTTTTATAAAACAACAGTGCCCAACAGCTTTAAGATTTTTTTAACCTTTAAAAAAATAAAACCATTTATTTGTGAGCCGTTTGTAAGATTTACATCTTTAGCAGGAGCCAAACAAGGTTAAGGCTGAATGCCACTCTTAGTGTATGGAAGGTCAGAAAGTTATGACTTACAGACAGGTTGTTTTTATCATGGGATACATTACTGTACATATATACATATAAACCATACAACATACAGCTGAAAGACCAACACTTCTCTGCATGTGTTGTTTTCTGACCAAATTTGAGAGTTTTTCCTTAATGTATTCGGTTCTTGTGCTGTGACCAATGCTCTTCTTTGCATGATAGTCACACAACTTCTCAAAGCCAGGTCATTTTCAAAATCTCTAGCTCTATCTTTATTTCATTCTCCACCTCCTTATCTGCGCTCATTGCAGGGTTATCGTACACCTTGGGCTGTGGTTTATTGCTCTTTTCTACAGAT
>KV751317.1:22016571-22036674 GCA_001698575.1 Mola mola | reverse complement strand
GTTGTGCTGAACAAACATTTCTGAGTTTGTTATGTACTAGTGCACATCAAACAATTAGAATGTCAGGGAAAATTTCTTTTTTTTTAATTTAATTAAAGTTTTTATTTTCATTGCACTTAAAGTGGCAATTTTCCCTTTTTTTAATTTAAATAATTATGGCTTATAGGTCATAAAATAATGATGGCCCATGGTTATGTGTACTGACCTACACCAATACTGTTTGAATAGTAAACTCAAAATATACTAAATATTCCCTCCAGGAACCGCCACCTTACCGTGGTGGAAGGGTTTTGGTGCCCTAATGACCCTAGGAGCCATGTTGTTGGGGGCTGTTTGTCCCTGGTAGGGTCACCCAAGGCAAATTGGTCTAGGGTGAGGGGCCAGACAAAGCGCGGTTCAAAAGACTTCTATGACGGTGACAAACAAGGAAGTAGCCGGGGAGAGGAGGGTCTGGATCTCCCTGCTCAGGCTGTTGCCCCTGTGACCTGGACCCCGATTAAGTGGCAGAAAACGAAACAAAATTTTTAAAAAATGTCTAAAATTTTTTTTAAGGTGTAGGCCATGATATCAACATTTTGTTGAAAATAAATATTGAATATAAATTAAACTTTATTTTCTTGATAAACTGATGAGAAATATTGAACTTTTTTACAATTTTCTAATAGTTTGAGATGCACTAGTAACCTCTCTGAATCACATCGCTTACAATTCCTTTAACACCCTGGGTAAAATACTACATTAAAAAGTGCAAATTGTTGTGACAAAGTGTCACTGGGCTATTAAAATTTACAATATTGATATATAAAACATCTGCCTTTCCAGTTGCTGGCTTCTGTGGATACCTGTTGGGGAAAATGTCATACATGAAGACATGCCAGGAGAAGTTTAAGCGATTGGAGAACTCCCCTCTAGGAGAAGCTCTCAGACAGAGGACAGGGCTGCCTTCACAACAGTGAGTACCACACACTCACACATACACAGGAATGCTGTGTTGTATTTACCAAGTAACCATTTTTCTGTTCTCATCCTCAGTACCAAGGGTGCACAGTCAGAGCTGAGTGACCCAGACACCCAATCGTTTGAAACCCTCTTCGAGCAAGCAGAAACCCCCAGCCAGAGAAGCTACGATAAAGAATCAGCCATGCAAAGTGGCAAATCAGATGACTTCAGCACACCAGGTATACTGCAAAGTTTCATTAAATTAAAATGTCCGTGAAGGTTCTCAGTCGTTAAATTAAAAGGTGTTTAATACTGAGGTTGCTAGACGGCACTCTTTATAATGCCACTATAAAATGTCCTTTAGACCATTGTTTAGTCTTAATAGTCATCTTTCCTGTCCACATTCTGGGGTAACCCTCTTCATCTCTGCCTTTCAGTCGAGTCATATATGGAAGAAGAGGAGCCCAGGAGGAAGGCCATCCTCTATGAGGATTTAAGGCTCAAGAACAGAGAGAACTATGAGGTCACACTAACTCAGAAGGCTGAGACGCTGCTCAAAGCATCACCTGATAAGGAGCCAGCAAGACCCAAGAAAGAGGGTGAGCTGCAGCTGCTGAGATGTTAAATGTTGTCACGGGTTGGGAGCAGTTGACATGTTGTATCTGTTGTTCGTAAACACATCTGTGAGAGTCTGACTTACCTGGTTCTCCCTTCATCTTTCTTATGTTACAGTGAAGAACAAGTATGGAGACGCCTGGGAGGAATGAGTGTTTAAAATCAAAATGTAGAATGAGCTTTGGCATCACTAACACTGCAACACATTTGGCAGCTCAGCAGCCTAGAGTGACTTTGCCCTTGTACAACTTTCTAATCCCATTTTTGCAAGTGAGCTAATTAAACAAAATTGCACAATTATTAAAAAACTTTGTGTGGGTGGTTTTAACATTGATTTGATTTTCCCATCCCCAGCACAGATCTGAATTTCAAAGAAAAAGTAGTATTGATGCGCCATTCTGTTTATTAGAGCATAACTTGAGCACATTTGTATTATAGCAGGTTTCAAAACATTGGCGTTAGATAAGGACACTATGAATTAAAAGCAATTATACATTTTCAATTAAACAACGAACCAACGGACACTGAATTAACTATGTTAATTTATTAATGCGAACAATGTGTTTTGCCATGGGCTTCTTCAGGTACGCTCTACAGCAATGAACACGTGAACAGTCATTTCAAAGCTACTTTAATTTTTCCATTTTTTTTTCTTTCCTAACAGAGACATTTGTACAAAATTACAAATGTATCAACATGGCAAGAGACAGTGCTACTGAAATTAAACACACCACTGCTTCAACTACTCATCATTACTAAAAGGGATGGTTGAGGAGCAGGGGAAGTATAAGGTGGCTCATCTTTTTTTATCCGGCCAAATCACCTACAAAAAGAAAAAAATGGAAGATTGTACAGTGGGGCAAAAAAGTATTTAGTCAGCCACTGATTGTGCAAGTTCTCCTACTTAGAAAGAGGAGAAAGGTCTGTAATTTTCATTATAGGTACACTTCAACTATGAGAGACAAAATGAGAAAAAAAAATCCAGGAAATCACATTGTGGGATTTTTAATGAATTTATTTGTAAATTATGGTGGAAAATAAGTATTTGGTCACCCACAAACAAGCAAGATTTCTGGCTCTCACAGACCTGTAACTTCTTATTTAAGAAGCTCTTCTGTCCTCCACTCGATACCTGTATTAATGGCACCTGTTTGAACTCAACTTATCTGTATAAAAGACACCTGTCCACAGCCTCAAACAGTCAGACTCCAAACTCAACCATGGCCAGGACCAAAGAGCTGTCGAAGGACACCAGGAAGAAAATTGTAGACCTGCACCAGGCTGGGAAGAGTGAATCTACAATAGACAAGCAGGTTGGTGTGAATAAATCAACTGTGGGAGCAGTTGTAAGAAAATGGAAGACATACAAGACCATTGATAATCTCCCTCGATCTGGGGCACCACGCAAGATCTCATCCCGTGGGGTCAAAATGATCATGAGAATGGTGAGCAAAAATTCCAGAACTACACGGAGGGACCTGATTAATGACCTGCAGAGAGCTGGGACCAAAGTAACAAAGGCTACCATCAGTAACACACTACGCCGACAGGGACTCAAATCCTGCAGTGCCAGGCGTGTCCCCCTGCTTAAGCCAGTACATGTCCAGGCCCGTCTGAAGTTTGCCAGAGAGCATATGGATGATCCAGAAGAGGATTGGGAGAATATCATGTGGTCAGATGAAACCAAAATAGAACTTTTTGGTAAAAACTCAACTCGTGGTGTTTGGAGGAAGAAGAATGCTGAGTTGCATGCCAAGAACACCATACCTACTGTGAAGCATGGGGGTGGAAACATCATGCTTTGGGGCTGTTTTTCTGCAAAGGGGACAGGACGACTGATCCGTGTTAAGGGAAGAATGAACGGGGCCATGTATCGTGAGATTTTAAGCCAAAACCTCCTTCCATCAGTGAAAGCATTGAAGATGCAACGTGGCTGGGTCTTCCAGCATGACAATGATCCCAAACACACCGCTCGGGCAACGAAGGAGTGGCTCCGTAAAAAGCATTTCAAGGTCCTGGAGTGGCCTAGCCAGTCTCCAGACCTCAACCCCATAGAAAATTTGTGGAGGGAGTTGAAAGTCCGTGTTGCCCAGCAACAGCCCCAAAACATCACTGCTCTAGAGGAGATCTGCATGGAGGAATGGGCCACAATACCAGCTACGGTGTGTGCAAACCTGGTGAAGA
Source organism: Mola mola (assembly GCA_001698575.1). Classification (NCBI taxonomy): domain Eukaryota; kingdom Metazoa; phylum Chordata; class Actinopteri; order Tetraodontiformes; family Molidae; genus Mola; species Mola mola. Next base: position 22,032,936 of record KV751317.1, on the reverse strand, counting down.
CTTACAGGAAACGTTTGACCTCTGTCATTGCCAACAGAGGTTATGTTACAAAGTATTGAGTTGAACTTTTGTTATTGACCAAATACTTATTTTCCACCATAATTTACAAATAAATTCTTTAAAAATCCCACAATGTGATTTCCTGGATTTTTTTTTCTCATTTTGTCTCTCATAGTTGAAGTGTACCTATGATGAAAATTACAGACCTCTCTCATCTTTCTAAGTAGGAGAACTTGCACAATCAGTGGCTGACTAAATACTTTTTTGCCCCACTGTAAGCATAAATTACTAGCGAAGAATAATCATTCATATTTTATAAAAGGACTCAAATGTAATAGTTCAAAAAATGTAAAACAAAGGTTTTATGTGGTTTAATATTATTAAAGCTCCTCAAACCTAAACAATAAATTGATATTTTAATAAAGCAGAATAGATGACTGTTTTTTAAGTAAACTTTAAATGAAAAATGAAGGATATTTTTACATTCAAAATCAAATCAATACATTCAAATATTTAATGTGTTATAGCTTTGGTTCTTAAACTTGTGGCAACCTTTTTAAAATATTTTTTCTTTTATCCTTTTCTATCCTGGGGATATACAACATAACTTTCAAATGGATTGTTAAAAATTGTTTTATTACACATTTATTAACAAATAAGGGGAAATTTTACAAAAGTCCTTTTGAAAATGAAAAACAAAAGAAATTCACATTCACAAATATACAAGCTGGTAGACAGGGAACAAGTACAATAGATGTGTCTAAACATTTGACAATGTATATAACTGATGCTGCATGTACTGATGATAAAACTAGAAAAAATGCATTTCCCCGGTGAAAATGCATGTGATGCTGATTGCTGGATCAAAACTGCTAAAAGTCATTTGCTGAATGGCAGAAATGTAAAATGAAAAGACGAGCAACAATGTGTGTTGACATGTAACAATGGCAGTATGTTAGCTGAACGGCAATATACTTAAAAAGCTAAAAGGTGAAAACCATTGTTCAAAAAGCCAGCAGCTAGACTCTAATACTGCCGGAAATTAATTAACGACTTGAGGCGCAGACAGATTAGCGACAAACGGGAGGAGACAAGAAGAAAACAGTGATGGGGAGGGAGAAGTTATGCCTTTAATGACCTTCATTACATAAAAAACAAACCCATCATCAAAGAAATTCACAGGTTAACAGCAGTGCCATAGAAGACAAAATCAAGGAAAAAAAAATATATATATAGTCTAAAATAAATCCCAGAAAAAGGTGAAATATAAAAGGTATAAATGAGAAAAAATATGCCATACTCTCCTTTAAGAGCTGACCATTTGAATATGTCAATGGTTCCATGAAGACACTGAGAACAAAAGTGTACATTCTGTTTCTTCTAAATCTTAATGTGTATGGCTGCAGTGTTGTAAAGTTATTTAATTAATAACCATGCCTACAGTTGATTATGACTGCCTATTCTGTTCATGACTTGATCCAAAGGTATGAGTTACAGCATGTCCATTTAGATTGGGAGTTGGTGTGGGACCAGGCACATTTGGCCAACCTTCATAAAAGTTGTTCCTGGTGTCAGCAGTGTTAATGCTGGACAATTGAGCATAAGCCTGGACTGGGTAGGACCCTGGTGTTGGATTGATGTGGGGGAGGATGGTCTTCCTCCGCTCTTCTGTGGAAGCAGGGATAAACATGACGCCGCTGATCCTCCTCAACACCCTGAAAGGCATCGTTTTCTCCAGAACGCCAGCCCTCGCCTCAGACAGGTGTAGAAATGAGAACCATTCTTTCCCATACATCCATCCAACCAGGACAGCAATGATATTACAGGGAAGCACGCTGTGGGGGATGAGGGTAGTGGTGATGATGAGTAACACCCAGGGTAAAGCCATGGTGGGGAAGCTGACTCCACAAAGGAATCCTTTGGTCATTTTTGTGTGCATGGTGGTTAGAGCTACACATGCCAGGGCCACAGGAAGTAACCCCTCAGTGTGATTCTGTCCCCAGCTGTCACTCTGCAGGTAGGCCAGGAAGCTGTAAAACAAGCCTGTGGTAGTCGACAACAGGGGGAACAAGAACAGGAAACGGACAGTGCCAAAACCTCTCTCCAAACTGCCACTGAAGAACAACAGGGCTGTTATGTTCAGGAGGAGCTGAGCAAAGGTTTGGTGGTAAAAAGGGTACGCCAGCAGTCTTTGGAGGTGTCCATTTTGAAAAACAGAGGCACCGACACTGAAGACATCCTGGGTCAGATTCAAATATGTTTGGATACCCAACAACACACACGATAGAAGTCCAACCATGAGAATACCACTCGTGGGGGCAGGAACCACGTCTTTTAAAACTTTAAGTATCATTTTAAAATGCTCAATCTGGCATTTAACGTCATCCGCATATAATGAGCCAAAGCACAAGTTTATCGACCGCGGCTCTTCACACAAACAGGAAGTGCCGTCATACTCGGACCACTCGGACTCCTTTTAGCTGATAACCGGTTGATGTAGACCTCGATTGATAGATAAAAGATTTACAGTCATGGAGAAAATAACTACAACACTTAACCTCTTAAATAGTCTTCCTTCCTTTCTTTTTCTTTTTGTGGTTATGGCGTTTTGCAACGGAACCTATAACTTCTACCGGTGTATATCGCCCCCTAGTGTAGCGGAGTATCGCCTACAAAAGGTCACAATTTGATGGTCAATGCATGTTATTTACATGTAGAGGGTAGCGTTAATAGGAGAACACAAACCTCCACCAAGGCCAAGCCTTCCACATATCAGTAGGCCTGCAAATTTAAGTCGCAGTGCAATGTTTGTATTATAACTATGATGTAGTCAACATACTGTTTGATATTAATGTTTTTTGCAAGTCTGAAGCTTCATCTCACAGTAGCAACTTAATTTCCGCTCCCATAAAACTCCTTAAAACAAATTCCTGGATACGATTATCCGGGTTACCATCAAATGTTAGTTCTTTAGGCTGTTTCCCATATGTTATGTTTCCCTGAGAATTTTTACCAAAATCCGTCCTACATTTTTCTTGAATTATCTTGTTAACAAACAATTAAGCCAACAATTGCCAGAAAACATAATCTCAATGGCAGAAGTAATTGGAAAATAAGGAAAACATCTGATATAATTTATGTGGATGTGTTTCAAATATGTCACATCTGCTTAGTTTCTGTGTCCCTCACCTTGAGGAGACTAGGTTGGATATTGCTTTAACTGGTTACTGGTTGCTTTGAGTTGGATTGACTCAAATCAAAGGGGCCAGCATTCTTTGGCTGGTTCATGCTATAACTTCTGCAGACCCAGAACGCAACAACACATCAAGATTATCTTTCCTATATTGAAGCATTTGCATTTGCATTTGCAGACTTATGTACCTTGTATCCGGTCCTTTTAGCATTTGGAAAACGTGACATTTTTTTATAGAATTTATGTGAACAAACAGGGAAAAACTGAAATGAGCACCTGCACCAGTCAGGTTCCATTTTACATTCATGTCTATCCTCACACATATAATGTATATAGTGAGTGATAAAACATTTTGAGTTATGGGTAAAAGTTGGATAGGTTGGAGGGACCTCAACTTCTAACCAACAAATTCTAATCAGTTCATCCCTTGGTCCAAGTGAATGGCTGTTGCAAGATTGAGGAAAACCACTTCCCGAGAAAAAGATTTGTGTAGGGACAACCCAAAAACATAATACATGAAGAGTTACAGAGGAGGATGCCCAAAGCCTTCTTTATTGATAGTTTATTACTGTACATACACCTGGTCATGAGTCATATATACTTATATCTTTTTCTCTTTAACTCTCATACACATACACATACATGGCAGACTATATAAAAAAGACTCACTTTCTGTGCAGGGTTCAATCACGGTCTGAGATCTATGAGTAACATTTGCACCTGAACACACCATACACACATACTCAAACACACCACATCCACATCATCTGCATATGGCCCTATGCCTTGCTTTATGTGAAGAGACCTCAACCAAAGATGGAAAAGTGGCCAAAGAACAAATAGGCAACCCAGTGGTAATCAAAGATTGGGCCTTTTATCAAACACCAACACAATGTGTGAGCTGTGTGTCTGTAGAATATGTGCTTCCTTTACTAATTAAACATGAAGACCAAAGAAAATGTAGTTGTCTTTTCCTTATAGGAATTTTTTTAAATTTTTGAAACTCAATACATCATATATTACAATTATTCAAGTAGTGCATCGTCTATATGCTATGCCGGACCTCCCGCTGCAACTTCAGTTTTGGAGCATACCTGACAGTGAATTTTCCAATGCTACATTTTTTTAAATATAGTATAATCCCCTGAGTGTGACCCATACAATCACCAGAGCCGAGTGACCTAAAATTCGGCAGATCTTTTCAATCTCAGTGTCAGTATGCTTCTTAGAAATGAAGAGATGTGCTGAAAGGGAAAAAACAAAACCTATAAAATATTCAAAAAGGCTTTTTTTTTTTCCTGCTTTGCCTTTTTTCCTACCTGCTAGAGAAAAATCAGCATGTTTAATTAATTAAAATAAGATTTGCTTTGTGTTGTAATGTATAATGTGGACTAGACATTTAAAAACTCTTGGGCCTTTGTCAAGTGGGATGTTTGTCAGTTACTTTGATAGCTGATCTAAACTGAGCTTGAGGTTTTTTGAAACCTACATTACCTGACAGGTTATCACAAGTTGATATGGCAAATTCGCTCACCAACAGTTTTCCATTGACACATCCAGTAGACAAACAGCGACATTATCTCTCATTTGGAATCATGTTTCTGAATTTAATTCCACAAGAAACTCTCCTTTTTAGACCAACTCTAATAGTTAAACAACAAGCCCAAATGCTGAGACAACCAGTTCAGCCAGGTGAGAGTTGTCGCGGATGTACATCATTATCATGACATAATCAAACTGTAAAATAAAAATATCGATTGATTGTAGCTGTTATTCCACATTCCTAATTGGGGATTAATCTGGTTTTATTGAGTGCAGTTATCAAGATCATTTCAATAGTCCTGTTTTACGACACAGACTCCTGGTATTACAGAATACAGAGTGCTTAACATTCTCTCTCACACCAGAACTCTCCGATTACACTGAAAACAAAGGACTCTCTTAAGAGTCACATCCTTAACTTGAAACATTCATCAGTAAGCCAATTACAGCAGATAAGTGAGAGAAGGTGTTACGCAAAAGCCATATTGTGCTTTAGTACTAACACGACCATAAAGAGAAAAAGTTTTGTTTTGGTTTTTTTTTTAAAAAGGGCATATTTGCAAACAAAAATGGAAAAATTAATGAGATCTACTTCATGTATGCCCATACGTGGATATGCACTCTTACAAAATAACTGCAACAAAAGCAAGAAACAACGGTTATGGTGAACTACATCAAAGAAGGAACACTGCTTTAGAGTAAAGAGAAATCTCTTCATGTCTGATTTGTCTCATTTTAACTTGTTTCTCTGTCTCAGACAAACATACTCACACACACGAACCGTGAACAGTTTTGCGAGCATTGGTTGCCTCTCTTTCACTATAGTAGTTCCCAAAATGTGAAACATTATATATATATATTAAAAAGGTGTGGCCTTCTGTCCCAATTACTTGTTCCACTGAAACTCAGAAGCAGTTGCTAGGCAGTTAGCCCGTCACTTGGCCAAAGTGTTGATAGCAAGTTATTCAAGGTAATCTGTGTCGCAAAGACCTATTCACACAACAGAGTGTACACTCGGACTCTGTGATAGTCACTGGGTTAGGCGGACTTGAAACACTTCAAAGGAGGCGCAAAGATAAGGATGTCTGGTGGTTGTTAACAAGAATGACATTATTGAGTTCAGCTGGGCCAACACATGACTGCAAAACCAGTCCGCCTGCTGCAGAGTTGATTTGGATGCATTTCCTTTGGAGTTCCATGTTATGCTGCCTTCACAGCCTCTACTGATGACCTAGAGCACCGAACCAACGGTTACAAAAGCACTAGGGTGTATTGTTTTTGCAAGTGAACTTGAAGGTGTGACGTGTGAAAATGTTTCATCATTGTCTGACTGGGCCATGTACTTAGGTTAGGGAACAAACAAGTGACAAAATTCCAGTTATAGCCAACAGAACTCGAATTTTAAGTCCAGTCTTCAGGTCTAGGTCCAAAATCCATAATGCTGCCCGTGGCTGGTTGTCCCCTGACAATCCCACAGGCTGGTGCTGGTTAGCATGGCTTGACAGAGTGCCAGCTTGCCTGAGAGGTCATGGTGAATTCACTCCAAAGCAGGAGAGGGATGGGATGCTGGAGTTGTAAACAAGTATATAGAAAGGTATGAGTAGAACAAGGGACAATCAATGCTAAGGTGTAAACAAAAATATTGGGAGTATTTTGGGAGGGCCAGTCATTTGCGAGCTTGACAGCCATTGTGTCACAGCATAGAAGGTATAAATCAGCTGAGGTCCAGCTAGTCCGGTCTGAAGATGGGGATCTTAGGTAAGAACTCTATTAGGATCACCTACAGGGGATGAGAGAACGAGGTGTGAATGTCAATTATGGCCAATAATATATATAATCTAATATATAATAAAAATATATAAATCAATATCATGACATGAAAATAATAATACAATAATATTACTTTACTGTTACTATAATTATGAACTTCACTAAATACCCCAAACAGCTTTGCTAAATTGTCTATCATCATCTGTCCTCACCAGATACTTACATATTCCATCATATTGTTGGTTTCACACTTCCTTTTGCTTAGTTTCCAATGCAAACACAGCTGCAAAGAGAATGCAATATAGCTTAATAATGTTTACACAATTCAAACACTCACACATACTTATGCCAACACTCCTTACCTTGTGGTAAAGTCTGCTGTTCTCCCACTCCAGAAGTTTCTCTAGAGATCTTCTCGTCTGGAAGACAGAAGTGACATTGGATGTTATTTTCCCCTCCCTTTGAGTTTTGTATTTACTGTAATGCTGCTGAATGGATGGTTCCATGGATGATTCTCACCCTCTTGCTGAGGCAGATGACAGGCCACAAACTGAAGCCCAATGTGCAACAGCAGCAAAGGCAGCCGCATAGGAGCCACCGCACATTCACAGGCAATGTCTTTCTCAGACAGCTGTTTACACGGTGGATACTGGCTTTAAATTCTTCTGGGGCCACCTGAGGAAGGAATCACATGAAGTATAGTTAATAGTGTGGACTCTACTGTTTCAAAACACGCAGGTTGTGTTTTGTTCTGCCAATCAGGTGTGCAGCAAGAAAACATACGGCAATAGGATAGAATGTTATATATATACGTGAAACCAAAGTTAAGTTATCTTATATTAGCTCGTAGCTACAAAATAGTGTAAATCTTGAAGTAACGGAAATGTGAGATATCCATTTGCCATATAGTGTAAACAAATGAAAACAAAAAATGGAAAACACTCACCTTTCCTGTAAGTGCTGAAGGAAATTCTGACTCAAATTTATTACTGAGCCCGAACCTATGATGATGAGTGAAAGGTAGAATGTTACATAATTCCAGACTTGCAAGCTTCTTGGACAATAATAATGAACTTGGAATTTTAGGCCTGATGGCACCTGGTATGAAGAATAAATTATTACTATTCAAATTTGATACACATTAGATACATCTCCCAAAATGTAACATCCTCTTTTGGATGAAGTTCCATTACATAATAACACTGGACCAGTAGCAGTCTTGTATTGCTTTTTAAAGATGGTACAAGATTGTGTTAGACACCAAACCCCAAGTTTATCTATATCCCTTAGCCTCAAAACTAAAATTGCATTATACAGACGAAGCCTACTTAAATTGCCCATTGCTTTACACATTTTACTGTTTATCCTAGACAACAGATCCATCCACCAATCGCAGTCACATGTCTGTAGGTGGCAGTCAAAATGGCCATGTACTCATAAAATAAGGTTTCGAAACAGTGTGCAAAATGAGGGGGCGTGACACAAATCTAAGTGATAACGATGTTACTAAGTAAATAATTAGTAAGTGCTTTTAACTGCAGTTACAAACTGCTGCGGCTCAAAACTGAAAGTGCTTTCTGATTATCTGCAAGTAACAAATTGACGATACAATTTAATTACACTTAGGTTATTAGATCCAGGCTATATATATCCATTTGTATGCATGATTTAGCACAATCTGTGTTGACAAGGAGTCTGAGCCCTTAAGTCTCAAAATAGTACAAGCAAAAACAAGAGCAAACTGTCTCGAATTGAACATAGTTGCCAGAATGACATATCAAGTGATGTTATATTTAGAGGAAAATGTATACATTTGTTAAAATATGTCAAAAAAAAAACTTCATAAATTTAATCAACCACTCCCCGCCTGTCCGGAGAGTTAGCTCGATGCTAGGTAAGTTTACTAGCTTGTTATGCTAGGTCACCAGTGGTGGCTGACAAAACTAGCAGCGAGCTCCCCGAGGAAAGCGCATTTCACGATCACGTCAACGCCTCTCTCGATGTCCCTGAGCATAGCCAGATGCTTACACAATGACGTGGCCGGACCCTCGCACCACCACTGGGTCCGGGGCGTATTTAAGGAGCTGTTCCTCCGCGGCCCTGTCCTCGTCCTCTTCTTCCTCCTCCTCCTCCTCCTCATAGATCTCATCAAAGTCCTCCATCATGGCACGACTCGGCCTCGCACTTCCCGGAAAAGAAACCGGGAGAGACACGATGCCGACGGACAGCAAAGCTTTACCAAGAGAAGAAACCGCGAACAAGACCACGAAATATCAACCCGTCCCGGAGATGATATGGTTCACATAGCTCAGCAAGCTCTGAAATAAAACATCAACATCCGCCGCATTAACCATACGACACCGGAAGAAGGTCGAGCGTGCTTACGTCAGTGTTTCTCATGCAATAAGTCGATTTACCGCTGAACTTTACATACATAACAATACATGCGGTTACTTTATTATGAACATCTTGTTTCATTGAAGTACACGGCATCAAAAATACATATTTCTATTACTGGTTTGAGTGAAACTCCAAATGCTGTGAAACTTATCCGTTTCTACATCCAATCAAAGGTTTTATCCGTGCCCAGACTCTGTGCTTCTACAGTATTTATTGTGATTGTTTATAAAATATGTAGGCCTATAGACTTTTTTTCATAGCAGCCACAATAACATGAAGTTCCAGGCAAACACAAGTGTGATTTATAAAATATAGTAAAGTTCTGTTCCATTCAGTGTGACAGAACCTATCCAGTGAGGCAACAGCACAAGAGCAGTACGTATGCTCTTGACCCAAACAGGAACATGGAACAAAACCTGTAGCACTGTAAGTGGTAACACTTGTGTTTACCCATCTACTGTTTGCGAATATAGCTGCTGTGAAAAAGTTGTATTATGTTTGTTTTCGCTTCTTATATATATTTGTGCCCCTTTGTGCCCCTTTGTGTACTTGTTGTCTATTCATAAACTGGCCTGGCTAAAAGAAATGGTGTAATAATGAAAATGTTATGTATCATCAGTTTTGAAAATGATCATTTAATATATTCAAGGCTTCTTCAATGTAAACTAAAATTGTTTTTAGCATTTTATTCCTTTTTTTAAGTTTATGGCCTATATCTGAAAGAAAAGAATCTCAAAATATTACAATATTTCCCTGTAACTGCATAAACCATATATGTGAAACATCCTATCAGCGGTACAATTATGTTTGGCCCAAGATATAACATATTTATACTATAATTGGATTATATAGTATATAGTATGAAAAGTTAAAATATTTCCATTTTGCTTGATGGTATTGTTAATGAAAAACAGAATTAGGCTTAATTGAAACTTTCTTGAAATAAACTTTAATTTTATGAATATTTGTGATTGCCTGTAATAAAGCTTTTTATTTCTATATGAGTAATGTGTCATATTATTTAAGAAAACATAGTCAATCTACATCTGTTGCTAAATAAATGCTGACCTCATTTTGCCCTAATCTTAGACCCAGTTGTTAATTCAGGCCCCTTCTTTAACTGAGTTTGACACTCCTGGATAAGTCATAATTATCAATATTAAAACAAAGAAAATCTAAGAACTTTTCATTTTATTTGCAATGAATGTAGAATATATGGAAGGTTAACTTATGGAAAAATGTACTTTTCCACAATTTTTAAGTTTTTTGGAAATGCACAAGTAATTGTAATAAAATATGTTGAAAAAGGTTTAATATATTCTTATTGAATTGCTATCTAGGATTTTGTTTACACATATTTTATATTTTTTAAGTTAATATTCTGCTATAAGATATTCCTTCTCATGGGCAGCGGCGAGTGAAGTGGGGAGAAGAAGAGGCGGTCAGAGGAAAGAGGAGAAATTTTAAACATTGGATAATTCGACATTTGTTGAATGTTCCTGATTTTGCATCTTTCCGGATTTTCAGTTAACATCTTTCTAAGACAACGTGCTCGAAGCAGTTTAAATGCAGCATAAATTGCAATGACAGCATACCCAGGGTATAACTTTGGTAGTGTGGAGTAATCAGGAATTTATACCCAAAGTCACAAAGTTACTCCTGACGTTACACATAAAAACACTTGCCTCATATCGTAGTGCATTCCTTAAGGTAAATAATGTTTGGGAGTATTGCAGGAAAAACTGCAAAACTATAGGTATACTATAGTCCAATATTATTGATGCACCAATATGAATTTTTTGGCTCATACCGATAACCGATTTTAGTATTCTTGTTATGGCCAATAGTTCAAACACATGTTATCAGTGACACAATGAAAAGCACTCAGACAGCAGACATGACCTCCTCCAACTGTAATCTACACATTACATCTGCACGCTGCACTTGGCCAAACAACAAACACGCCAACATGCTTTTCTTCTTCTCCTGTTTGATTTGGCAGGTAGCAAAATAGCTTTTTGGTACATTACAGCGACCTTCTGAAACAGAGGGTGGATCTTATACAACCAAGCAACAGCAGCCACACTGAAATAAGCGTTTTCTTTTATAATAGACCACATTTGTTCATTGGATAGATACATATAATTTAAAAAAAAAAAAAAAAAAAATGGCATCAGCCAATACCAATATGACTGCTAATATATTGTGTAATAGTTTAAAAAAACAGATTAGTTTGGTGGATAAAATAAGTTTTTATTTGCTTTTATTGAGAAAAATGAACTTGGCATCCCTCTGAAAAGTGTAATTATATCATTTATATTTCCTAAATTGGATTCAGTATACCCTTTTTTAACAGGTATGGCCACGATGTAACCGTGTCATGACAGATTCAACAATGTTAATTCTTATTTGGTTCAACTGAGCAGCGAGAGATAATGACTTTGATCAAAGTCATTTGGACGATTAGTGAGATCAGTGCTCTCTGTTTCCTGGGAGGGAGACTCATCTCTGCATAAACCTGTGAAGGGGAGAACAGTGAATTATTTCATGCAGGGACAGAGAGCATGAACATGGTGTGACCTCAGCAGTCGTGGGACTGAATAAAATTAAAAGTCTTTTTGGTGACATGTAGTGAAAACCTGCAATCTGATCTCAGGTGTAGCTTGTATATCTGTTAAAAGGTTATTTTGAGAAAATGCATTTTACTCCTGGTTCTATGCTCTTATTTTTGTTTAGTTATGCTGCAAATAAGATAGCGCTACCATCCAAATGAATGTACAGTTTGTTTTTGATATAAAACTACAGGTATATCTTCAACACATCGTAAAGTGATTCAGCCTTAAACCTTTCCTCTTAAAACTGAATATATTTAAAACACAGCCATGGTTTTAAGGGCATGATCCTTTTGACATGCCTTGCTCCAGGACTGCAGGCTGTGGTAAGTCCAGACACTCTAGCTGCTTTGTACACTCTTCCAGCTGAGCAGCCGTCACAGTATTTCTCCTTACTGAGAGACACGAGCGAGTACATGCATACATATAAGCTACGCAGCACTACATCACTCATGCAGGGTCAGTTCAATAACATGAGAGACTTTTTACAATAAGATGGAACCCGGTTCAATATTTCTATCTTACCCAAAAGTAAACAAGGATTGAATATAACCAACTCAGAGTGATTTAGTAGATTATTCATTCACAACCTCAACAGCAGCATACATTAATTTGTTTCGTCAATAAAGTCTATTCTGAAATTCCAGAAAACATACTGTATCACAACACTTATTGACATTGTAATATAGATTTACGCATGGTAAAACTGACAGAAGATTTAATGCATCCCTTCTAATATAGTCTAACGCTTAATACAGTGTGTGACCTGCCAGATTTCACTTTGTGGTAACTCCCTATAATATCTTATGAACTATTTTCAATGTAAAAGTGACGTTCATGCTTCATCAATGTTAATTTTATCAGCCTGTATGTCTGAGGCCTTACTCAGGAGCTGGAGACCACTGTAGAATTTTCATTCTCTGGTGTATTTTGTATGGACGATGAGGTAGTCAGGGCAGCTATTTGTCAGTAGGACGTCAGAAACCTTGAAAGGTTTCACTGGAAAGGCCAAAGTCCAAATCTGTTTGTGTGCAAAATGTTCATGCAGCATGTTTCATCAATACAACTCACCCATAGAGAAACTCATGTTTGTCAAGGTCATTTTATATTTGAGAGTTACTAGAGAACTAAAAAGTTACCTTACAAATGGTTCGGTGCAGCTAAGTTACTACAATACTAGTAAAATGATAATAGTTAATAGTTTTATCAACTTTTTTTCAAAATGTCTTTTCTCTTTTTTTCCTGTTTCATTTTGATTGGTTTTTGTTGTTTGAGTTTTAGGATTCTGCTTCATGTTCTAGTGTTCAATCCTGTTCGTTACCTGTGTTTTCATTTCTAGAATTTCCTGTTTTATTTTGAAGGTTCTTCGCCCCCCTCTCTTTGTCCAATTATCTCAGTAGGTGATAGCACCCCTGAGATTAAAATGGATTTTGGAGTCTGGCAGTGCAACAGATCTGTGACCACAGGAGGGGTTTTTTTGTTTGTTTGGTTTTTTTACAAAAGCACGTGGAATGCATGAGGGCCAGTAAGACAAAAGCCGCCTGTTGAAACTTGGCCAATATGTGTTGTATCCACGACCACTGAAACTTTTGTTTTCCTATTTTTTTCGTAGTCACAGTCTACAAGTTTATAGATTCTTGTTGTATGCACTCCACACTCTCTGTTTGTGGGTTGAACAACAAATAACCACGTGCACTGTATGAGCTCTACTTAAAAGGAATGTACTTAGGTACATTTATTCAAATACCGTACTTCAGTTATTTTGAGGTACTTGTACTTTATTTGACTATTTCCATGTTCTACTACTTTAAACTCTCGCTCCATTATACTTTGTAGGCAAATATTCTACTTTTACTGCGCTAGATCCATTTAATAACTTTATTTACTTTGCAGATTAAATGGTGCATAGAGATTAGGAGGGCATTTTTAAATCGATTTATTTTCTATTCAAATTTTGATTTTGAAACAAAGGGGAGAGGGAGGCAAAATGGATCTAATTGTCCGAGATGATAAGCATTCAATCTAAAGTGTACATTATAGGGCAAACATGTAAATATACATAAATTTACTTTTCGCTTTACTTTTGATACTTAAGTACATTTATTGCCAGAAAGTTACTTAATATCAGAAATAAATTTAATATACTTTTTCTCAAGTAGTGGTTTTGTGGATGACCTTTAACAAGGTAATCTTTCAACACGAATGCTTTAGTTTTACTCAGTGAGCTAAGTGTTCTTTTTACAACACTCTCTGTCTGTGACTGAAGAAATACTGGCAGAAAACTTTTATACACACCACAAATATTTTACTACACCTATTTTGTGACTGTTGATGTAGGTAAATTTTGTTGTTTTTTTCTCACCAAGGTATTCAATCTCACCCTCTGAAGCTAATGTATGCTAATGTGACGCTCTTACAGGTAAGATAAAGCACCTCAGATGTTTACCTACAATCATCCATCCTACATGACCTCCGATAAAAATGGAGTGGAACAACTTGACACTTCAGTTCGATATCTGGCGGCAAGGGGCGTGATTCTATTATACAATATTGTTGGAACTCTTCATTAACACATAGGATTGACCACAATAATCCTGAAACCGTGACTCATGGCTTTTTTTTGTCTTTTTTTTTTAATTAAAACTTTGATGTCTACAACTTGATACAAGTAGGCCTGCTAGGATTTGTGTTCACCATTCTTGATCTCTTTTGTATTTATAATTTATTTAACCATAGTCTTCTTATTGTTGACTATTGACCTCCCTTTGTTTTCTTATATGAGTTGACCAATGGCTGCACTTGTGCATAATAGAACATTGTGGGAAAAGGGGTTTTTTTTGTAATTACAGATAAAAAAGTTAAAATTTCATGTATATTCTATATTCATTACATATAAAGAAATATTTCAGACCTTTTTAAAATTTGGATGAAAATGGATTATACACACAGTTAAATATTGTAATATTTTGAGATGTGTGGGTTTTTTAGTTACAGTCTATAATTATCAAAATTAAAATAGTAAAATACTCAAAACATTTTAGTTTGCATGTAATGAGTCCAGAATACACAGTATTAAATGTTCACTTCCTTAAATCACAGGAGAGGACAGGAGATCCTGTGGCTTCGATCCTAGACTGGATTCTCCCAGCCTAGCCCGTGGATTACAACGACTTCTGGACCAACATACGACACCCATATTATATCTGGATTTATAGACTTATATGAACTCAAACATTCTTAGTAAACTGTTATTATCATGTTGTGTTCTGTACAAGTGACATCTATTGCACATCTGTCCGTCCTAGGAAGAAGGATCCCTCCTCTGTGGTTCTTCCTGAGGTTTCTTATTTTCCCTGTTTAGGGTTTATTAAGTTTCTCCTCAACCGGTTTGAGGGTTTAAGGGCAGGTGTACAGTTTGTCCAAGCCCAGTGAGATAATGTAAGAAATTGTGATTTGGGGCTATACAAATAAAATTTGATTTGATTTGATTTTGATTTGATTTAAATAAGTCATGAAAAAACTCAATTTTTTTTTTAGACGCACTACTATCTTTTTGAAGGATATTTTTTACAAATTAGTATCAAAAATATCTTTTACAATGAAATGAACAATGCCACGACTGATTTCACCCATTTGAATTGATATATTAAGAAAACTAATTGGAGGACCATCTCAATTTTATTATATTTTATTAATTCATTATGTATATCAGAAACACTTTCTCATACAAATGTATTTATTGTGCACAACATATTATGAATCAGTTCACAAACATATCAAACAGAGCATCCAGGAGTCTTGCTACTCGATGTCCCATCTTAGCTTTTAATAAGTTGTTGAGAGCACTGAGCCCCTCAGAGGGCGGAATGTTGTCTGAGCACATTTCTGTGTACAAAAACATGTAAATGTCAGAAAACGTGTACATGGTGACACAGTGTGTGGAGATATTTCTCAGATTAATGAAACTCCTCACCATTGTTTTGGTTTATCATTATGGGAGACGGCATCTGGAGGCATTCTGCTTGTCTAACAAGCATCTCCCCCACAGCAGGTGAGACACTCTTCGTCCTGCCTGGAAATAAAGACATCAGAGTTAAGAACACTCTCAGGAGCCACATCCAAAAATGAGAGCACACTGTGAGGAGAGACTTATTGCAGATTTCTAATTGAAAGTTTCATACTGAAAAGCATAAGACTGGTGAAAGTATCCTCCCCAGAAATAACTTCTTCATAGACAACCAGACAGTCAGAGCAGTCAGTTGGCAGGTAGACTTCCTTCAGGTAGAAGGGTTTCTCTGTGAAAAAAAACACACACAAAGAAAAAACGGGGAAATCATAACAAAAAGTGTGTTGGAATGCTCCTAAGAATCACTGTGACATTCTCTCTGTGGGTCTCCTTCACTCACCGATCAACATTGTGCTGTTTTCAAATATCACATCGTACGTTAAGCTGGAACACTTCCCATAACTGTACAGGAAGAGCAAGAGCTGCATCAGAATGCAACATCATCAGAGAGGTTTAAGCATCATGTTAGAGCAGATATACAGAATAATATACGTTTTTAAATCATCAAACAGAATATGAGAGGGTGAGAGCAGTTGCTCGATGATGAGCCTGCACAGAATTAGCACATGTCTGTGCAGTTTGTTGTAAAAACACATCAACTGGAATCATCAGGATTCATCTTTACAAACTCCAGTGGGACATGTATTGGTTTCGTTTCGTTTCGTTTCGTTTTCTGCCGCTTATCCGAGTCCGGGTCGCGGGGGTAACAGCCTGAGCAGGGAGATCCAGACGCTCCTCTCCCCAGCCACTTCCACCAACTCCTCCGGGGGGACACCAAGACG
>KV751317.1:21993558-22007408 GCA_001698575.1 Mola mola | reverse complement strand
CCTGGTATTTCTTTTTAAAACAGAATGCTGAAAGGACTGAATTTATCTCTATATTAGGTGATTGTTATGTTAACTGTTGTCAATAGCTGTTTTAAAAAAATAAGAAATTTCTTCTTCGGTTCCTTAAAACTGCAGCCATCTGATTTAAGAAAGTGCAGCATTGTGGCCCAGTGTCATTCCAAAGACTGTCCAGCGTGTTTACATCCATTAAGTCACACAAATGAAAACAAGCAGCTACAAATAACCCTGCCTGTCTTATGAGACATTGCATTACCAGGGCCCATTGAACCTGTACATCATGCACTGTGGGACATTTTAACATGTGATGACAATTTACATTGTGTAATACAATGCAATTATGTCTGAAGTAGTGTTGTATCCATGCAGTCCCATAAAAAAAAAACATTAATTGTTATTACCTTTTTTAATCATTATTGTACTAATAATGACACAAAAAAACAACAACTTCAGCCTCTGGCTACAGATTTGCTCTGCCACTTGGCACCTTGCAGACAACATGATATGTTCTAAAAGCCGATTTCTGGTGCTGATGTCATTCTTCTCTTAACAGCACTATTGGTTTAGAGAAGTGAGGCCAAGTAAGTGTGTATTTATTAAACACTGATAACTGCTGTTACACCAAAATTGCAAGTGAGCTTTGATAGGAGGCACTCACAGCTTGTGCATTACTGCTTTACATTCTGTATGTGTATGCATGTGTGTTGACATGTTGGTACCTATCCATAGTGGGCATGATAGGAGGGGGTCCGCTGGGTGGAGGCGGAAAACCGGGAGGTGGGACAGTTATGGGTAACCCTGCAATAGAGGAGGAGAGTATAACACATCAAGAAGGATCAAACAAAGCAAATACAGGCAAAAAAGACAGAAACAGGTGGTGATGATGGCGGACAACTTACTGGGTGGTGGGATGAGTGGGGGGGCCGTGCTAACATTGGGTGGCGGAGGGAGGAAAGGAGGTGGTGGTATGTTTGGAGGAATTGGTCCAGGAGGAAAGAAAGTGGGTATTTTAGCTGCAGACGCATCAGTGTCTGACTGTTCGGCGATCACCTACAAAACAACAGACAGGAGAGGTTGGGATGTCACTGCGGCTTCAGCACAGCATCCTTTAAACAAGTCTGGAGTCAAACAGCCCCGTGTCTGTGCTGATTCTGTGCACCTGGATATTGTTGCCATCTAAATTATGTCTGCGTCGCCCTTCAACCCGGCTGATGGTGGCCGTCTGCCCACCAATCACATCTATAGTACCACTTGACTTCCTGGGAAAGAATGTAGAAAATGAAAATGAAGGCACTGAACAATATCCAAACGAATGGCACACTCACATACCCACCATCTCCCTGCACAAATAATG
The DNA here is from genome assembly GCA_001698575.1 of Mola mola. NCBI lineage: Eukaryota > Metazoa > Chordata > Actinopteri > Tetraodontiformes > Molidae > Mola > Mola mola. The sequence goes on along the minus strand of KV751317.1, from coordinate 22,006,036 downwards.
AGCAAACATAATTTACAATGAAAATGAACAACAGATCTAGGTCACATGTAACAAAGGGGTCTGTAAAAATTGTCATATGATGAATACAGTCCAAATAGCACTGGATTGGAAACGGAAATCAAATGGTAAAAATGGCTGAAAGTATTCTATGAAAAAATAAAAAAAACCTTAATACATAAAGACCAGGGTATTGGATAGTGTAAAAAACATCATCAAAACTCTGTTTGACAAAATGCGTACAGATGATACAGTTTCTAAATTACCTGCATACTACTTAACCTTTTCTGCACTGCAATATCTTGTAACTTATCAGCAAACATAGAAACTAATACCAATAATAAACTGATACTGACTTGTGGGGTTTACTGGTCCAACTCTCCTTGACAAATCTACCCTTTAGAGCCTTTCAGATATCTTTAATTAACTGCACTAGTTCCAAAAACAACATAAATAGTCCGTTAAATGGTGATTTGACAAAACTTCTGATTATCAGAGACTTTTTGTTTCATCATCAAAATATTTGAACTTTCATATTACACCTGAAATAATAATCTATATACAAATTCTGAAGGAAGAAAATATTATTGTTAATAATAAGTGGATTCAGTTAACTTACAATTTTCTCTGACAAATGTACATAAACAAACCATAAGATAAAAGTATTGCTGAAACCTTGGAAGGAACACTGGGAGTTTTTCTACAGTCACATGTCATGGTCAAGAAAAATGCTAGGCCCCTTGTTTCAATACATAACACATATCCCCATCAGGCCTGTTTATCTATAAGGACAAGGCCATGCCCACTTACGTATAATAGGACATGTCTTGAACAGGCGGGCCAGTCCACTGAGGGGGAGAGATCCTACCATTTTGAAACAAAGGACAGGGGTAAAGGAGGTGAAAGTAACATTGGCCCTATCACACACATGAACACTCACATACAGGCCATGGGATGGTGACCTATTTTACCCAAAAGGACCACTGGTGAATGGGACATATAGGTCTACATTTTTTTATACATAACTGTATACTTAAAACTTTGTGTTCTATAAGCTTTATTTTTTCGTACTGATATCAGTTAATAAAGTCAAATGATGTACCATTCGTAAAATCAGAAATGTTTGCTGGGTCACTGATAAAGACACTGAGGCTTAGCTTGACAGTTAGCCTCCCTAGTTAACTTTTTAGTAAAAATTGCCAGGTTAACTGAAATTAAAATTCCTGAACTTACTTAGTTGAACCCAAGCAACAGGAAAATAAGTCAGACTGTCCAAAAACGCCTGGCTTATTTAGTATGCTTGCTCTATGGAACAGGCACCGGGTGTATTTTTGTGGCACAAGTGAGTCAAGATGGTGTCTGCGCGTGTTAAGATTAACACAAGAAATATTTTCACTCTGTAGTTTACTCAAAAAAATTGTCTTGTTATGATCAGCCACTTTTTAAAATTTCCACATTGGATTCTAAATTTGAGTGGCTACTTGAGGCACATGTCTCATGTATGCCACTGTTAATCTTTCCTTGATATGCAAACCATTTAACCTGAGCCACGGTTAAAGAATATTTGAGATAATCAGACTTCTAAATTCAATGTTTCCGTTTATTGCGGTGGCTATCTACATTGAACGAGGTGTACAGAAACAAATTTGTAGTTAGCTTATCTTCTTTTGTGTCCACACAATTTTTAGTAAAAATTGTGTGGACATTTTTAGTAAAAATTGTGTGTGGGTTATTTTAACCACATATCTTCATAAGTGATAAATACAGAAGAGTTACCTGGTGACCTGAGTGACAGAGGACTTGTACAAACTGACAGGAGACGTGAAGTCTGGCTTAGAGGTGTGAACAGACACATTGGACATGTCTTTGTCATTGCCTGTCCTGCCTTGCTGAACCTTACAAAGAGACAAAATCAGATTTTAAGAACAGAGATGGACGACAAAGGCTATGTGAAAAACATATATTGCTGCTTCTTCCAGTTGTTTACTTAATAAACCAATATTTAAGACATGCAGATAGAATACGGACTGATACTTTCATTTGCATTTACAATGGGAGGAGCCTGGCTAGATTATTTTTACATCCAATAAAGTAACAGCGATTATCAAAGTGGAGCTGGTAATTGTTGTTTTAAAGGTGTAAAAATGAACCAAGAAGGTTTTCTGAAGGTTGACTGAAGTTTTAAGAGTTTAGAACGAGAACATTTCTGCTTCTCTAAAATTCTGGGGCTTTTTTAAGAACAAAAAAAAATATTAGTAAAAAAAAAAAAAAAAAAAAAAAGATGTTTCTTAAAATGGCCTGTCTCTGTGATCACTCACCTATGTTGTCAGACGCTTGTCAGACATACATTGTCAGAGTAATAATCTGCGCCAACAAATGCTGTGGATGTATTTGACAGTGCTATCATCTGCAGGTATTAATGTATAATGTAGCCGGGTTCACAGCTGTGGGAGTCTCATTAAATAATGGAGATATGATATGAATAAATACCACAGTTACTCTTTCAATAGAGGGGAAAGAGATTCTTATTCTATAAAGGTTCATTTTCAAGTACACAGGAGAAACACCTCCAAAAACCTTATGCTGCCCCAATTCGTTTTCACCAATTAACACTGATCGTCGCAAATTCACATCATACCGCTTGCATTCAGACTGCAGCCAAGATAGCATCAGCTTGAAAGCAAAAACACAAATAATTACTTTTTTTTTTTTTTTTTATAGTAAATGCAAAACAATTCAGGCGTCAAGGGGTTAACTGATGAGAGAGTAACTTATGAAGGAAACTGGTGTAAAAACAAGGACAGAGGAGGCACTGGTCTCTCACAGTGATCTTGCTCGTCACTGAGCTGACTGCAGACACCTCCAGGCCCATGCGTAGCCGCTTCTGTTTTTCACAGTAGGCCTTCCATGTCTCTTCATTGAAGCCATAGTTAAAGTAGTCTGACAGATCCGCTCCTATACACACACACACAAAAACTTGCAAAATATTGCACCCGACTAAAGAAATACACGTTTAGTTTGATAACCACACACAAACACACAATACAGACCTGGCTTCCTCCAGGGCTTCTCTTCAAAGGACTCCATTTCCACCTCCATTACAGGAACCCCATTAATGTTTCCAGGAGCATCCAGATCCACTCCCTTAAGCTTTGCAGCTAATAAAATAAAAGACACTATTTACACAATCTATTTAATACGCTTTGAGAGCTTTAAACGTAGTAGCCTTAGTAAACATTTAAAACTAATACTTGAACTACCCTAAATACAGATCTGTTCAGCGTTTCCATTGCAGATGGTACATTTAGTTATGTTTAGTTACTATAAGGGCTTTGGGGGTAATTACTCTCCCTTTCACAGCAGTTTGGAAACAACAGGAGCTGTTTCTTAATCTTAGGAACCTGCAGCCTTTATTAATTTGCCAACATGTTACCTATAATCTACTGCAGGCTTCATTAATGGCAGATCAACAACACTCACACACGTTTATGTTGTTGTTCTTCTCAGTGTGGGGTTGGAAACAAGCTTTGTTTGGAAATAGCCACCAGGTAGCAAGAATTAAGACAATTAAAATTAAAGAGTTAGGGAAAACCTACATCACTGTTCAGACTTTGGTTCAGACGTCTGCAGCTCAGTGTACTACTAGGTACATCAACAGAGGGACTGCAAATAAAACAGGATGGTACGGAACAGTGTACTGGAACCATCCACAAATTTTGGTAATGGAAAAAGAACTGTTCTAAATGAACTTAACTGATCTGGACTGTGTGGTAGAAACAAAGCATGGTGTTCTAGTTGTTTTAGCAAAATAATATAGAAAATGAAAGAATGTTTTGAAAAGGACGAAAAAGAACAGTAACAATTTAAAGAACAGAAAGTGACACCTTGTCCATAAGGTCTGGAGCCTGTTGCCTTTATGTTGAGATTGACAGGTGGAGCTCCATAAGGTCTGGGAGGTTAAAAAAAAAAAAAGAATTAAAATCCTGTCACTGATAAACTATAACAAAGATTATTCTTAAAGCAATCAAATAGATAAAGTATGACACCATAGACATAAAGTAAGAACACTGACTTCTACTGCATGTTTATTGATCTGCTTGAAGTGTACAGTGACAAGATTAATTTGTATTTCAGTTGTCTACATATCACACTCCAACACTTTAGTATTCTTGTATATGTGGAGCAGACAAGCTATTCCATATAAAAGCACCAACAATTTGAGCTTGTTTTAAGTAGCCAGTAATTAATAATTAACTTAATAGTCAGCACTTAATAAAACCTACGTATACTGTGGGGCCCCAGTTTTTATGTCTCCAATGGTGACGCGGACATCATCGTCGTCGTCATCACTGTCACTGTCGCTGTCAACATCCTCCCCTGCAGCTTCACCTGTGACCTAAATAGACCAGGGGAAAAAAAGAGTTACAAAGGCATTTTTCTTTCAGGGGGACAGGGGGAAAAAAAGGGGAGTGGGGAGTGACATCAGGCACAAGCACATTTAAAAAACATATAAAAAAATATTTTATATAACACATATGGACAAAAATCACATTGCATGTCCCATTGCATGCTACTGATGTCTGCATGCAAACTAACTACCTCAGAGGCAACTCCATTTCCTGTAGCAAGTCCAGCAGCATCCTCTGTTGAAGCATCAGCAGGAGCACTGTATTATAACGCAAAAACATTGTCATAGCCAAACATGAGATCCAAATTTTAATACAAAGTTTAGGCTTTCCAAGATCCAGAGAGTTGCAGATCAGTGTGACAGTTAGATTGTTTGAAGAAAAGATTGAAGAATGTTCCGGTTTTTTTTAATCAATAGTAAAAATTCTTTAAAGATAACTGTACAAGTGTCATGCACAGTAATTCAGATCCAAAATGTTACCTGACTGCAGCATTCAGTTTGGCTTCTTCATCCTCATCTTTGCTCTCTGACTCGTCTGAAAAACAACATGTGCAAAATGTTTTGAAAATTTTGCAATAAGTTAACCTTTGAAGAAAATCAATGACTGCTGATGTTAAGCTTTATGCACAAAAGAGAGCTCAAACCACTGCAATTTAAGCACACGCTAGATAGAGAGCACTACCAAATTAAGAAAACATCGTTAATTTGACAACAGGCATGCTGCACAACACAAACAGAGATGGGGCGCAGAAGCTATACATGTTTCTAGGGGACACTAAAATGATGGCCACGCGAGACATGTTTGTTTTAGTGACTGTTGAAGTTATTTTAAGTCGGCTATTCGGTGATGTTGGAAAAACTACTCTAAAAAATATTTTTTTAATCTAACGTGACAGCACGGTGTTTTTCGTGGTATTATTGCGTACTGATCATGAATACGCAAAACACAAAGGCTAGGTTAACAACAGATATTTGCCATGAGCTAATATCCGACTCATGCCATCACGATATCAAAAGAAAGAGAGAAAAAATATATAGATGAGTGTTTTCTTTACCGTTTCTTTGTCTAGATGCGTTACCTGACGTTTATGAATTTAGCTGGGAGTGTTCGCAGTGCACGTGTTGTCAAATCAAATGTGTGAAATTTTCCTTTTTTGCCAGTGTATTGTTTATGCATATGCTTTCTAAAACGCCACTTTAATTTTTCTCAAGGTATTATGGTAGCAAAAACCGGCAAGAGCAAATTAAACTAGCGCTGTTAGCTTAGCATCCGGGCTAGTCTCTAGCTAATAATCTTACATTATTAGCAGGCATTAGCAGTCATGTACTACAACAGAGCAGCAAATGCGCTCATACGTGTCTGTAACTGCCTGGAGCAGTTGTACTTGTGTGCTTAGATATATGTTTTTACCTCCATACAGCCATTCCTCCTCTTCATCACCAGCACTAGCATCAGTGGTGGCTGTTTTGTCCGCTTCCTCCGCAGACATGTTCGGCTAACACTGGGTGCCAAACCAACGGCAGCTTTACGAAAACAATGTTCAGCAAAGGCGTTACAATGTATAAATGCTGGCAGGTTGTCCCTTTAGCGATGAGACGTGTTAATTAAAATAATATTAATAATAAATGACTTCATAAATTCATCTCAAGCGGTCGACTTGAGTGAACCCGGAAGAGATTGTTGGCGACCCGCTAAGGTCAAAGTTTTGCTGGAGAAACCACAGTGCCCCCTGCAGACTAAAAATAATTGTCATGAGATTTTGTGTGTGAAGTGGTTATAACCAGTTAACCCTAGGTTGCATGTCTTTGAACTGTGGGCGGAAGCTGGATCAGCCACAGGGAATCCACAATGGCACAGGAAGAACATGCAAACTCCACAAAGAAAGGCTGTCACTCAGCCAAGGATCAAATTCACGACCTTCTTTCTGTGAGGCACCCCAAATACTAGCACATCTAAAAAAAATGTATTTTGTATTCATTTGTATTTAAAATGTTTATATTTTATATTCATTTCACACAAAGTGTTATGGATATAAATACCTATTTGGCTTATTCAGCTACAGCGAAATATTCAATTATGTTTAGATGTTTTCTTTAGCTATAGGGCATAATTATCAAAATGAAAATGGGGAAGTGCTTGAAACATTTTAGCTTAGATGTAATTGAGTCTAGAATATACAAAATAATGTAAGAACAAGATGTTATCTCTTTCTAAACATTACAGATCCTTCTTAAATAATTTTAAAAGCTCTACTTTTACATGTGATCTAGACTGGAAACCATCAGGATTCATCTACAACTCTGAAATATGTACCAAATATGTACCTCAAAATTGTATTGATTATTACTTCGCCCTAACCCTAACCCTGTTTTCTGAATATATTTACGTAAATAAATAGGCATCACATATATTTGTCACAGCACCCTGCAGAAATTGTATCAGTCATCATATGACACCGAAGTCTAAAGAGCAATAAAGGCTCCACTCTTTGAGAAAGGCTATCACATGTGTATAACGGCAGAGATTTTGTTAGATTACCAAAAGGCAAAGGACACGCTTGCCCCCAAACCCAAAGTTTATCAAATGACTGCTCTTTGGTATTTTGACCGAATGCATATTTGCGCTTATAAACAGTCACATCTGAAATCAAAATGACAAATTGCAGCATTATTACCCAATCCAATGGCCCTATCATATAGAAAGACCCTTGTAACAAGAAGGAAAAATCTCAGGCTATTAAACACACTGGTGCTTTGAGCTGCATGCTAATGCATTCCCACTGACAAAACTGATATGCTGATGTTTAGCAGGCATTACCAGATACTCTATCTTAGCTGTTTGTTTGCGAACTTTAGAGTATAGATAAGTTCAGAATTAGAATTAAACTATATAAAGGGATAAAGTATACTGGATGAGTCAAATATTTTTTTTTATCACTAGTTGAAAAAAAAAAAAGTTAATAGATCATCACAGTGGGTTAGTCCTGCCATGGTCACGAGACTGCGGTTGGTTACTGCTGTTCAGCGATGCAACAGGCTTCCAATTCATTTTTTATCTTGACAGTGCTGGGTGGGGTTGAGGTCAGAGCTCTCTGAAAGTCAGTTCTTCCAGCCCAAGAATGGAAACAAGAATTCTTTGTTTATTTGACTTTATGTTTAAATTCAAAGGGCCCTTCCGTTGTCTAAAATATCATATCATGCTGTAGTATTGAGTTTGCCTCAAAAGCAGCAACCAGAACAAAAGAATATGTGCGGGTTGTGTCCACATACCTTTGCCAGTATTGGAGACATGAAAGATTTACAGCAATTGCTGGACTGCCAAGGAAATAAATAAGACACTCTACCCATAACACCCATCATTTTTTAGGTTTGGGACTGTGACTGTTGCATTTACTGAGCAGCAACAAGTTGTCATAATACTGCAACTACTGTGGAAACTGATTAAGCAGTGTGTGCAATAGACACTACTAAGATTATAAAATTACTAAATGATAGGATTTAATGAAAAGTAGCCCAAAATGATACAGGAGATACAACATGAATCAAATGAATGTTTGATTCAAGTTAGTGTTCAGTTGTAGGGACCAACTTAAATATTACCTTTATTAATATAGAATTTTTTTAACATTGTTCGACACATTTGGGATAGTATTAATACCCAAATCACAAAAATACAAAACAACGTTTTTATTTAAATCATCAGCCAGTACACAAGCTGTGACAGTATTAAGTACGACAAATATAGTTTTCATCTTTCAAATACAGAGTTTTATCTGAAGTTTTATTCAGAGTCGGGCTCTATTTTTTCACAAGTTCATGAAATGAAGCAGCAGCTGCAGGCTCATCCTCAGTAAAATGAATCATGATTGCTGTTGTGGTTCTGTTGGCGCAAGAGGATGCCCTGTTAATGCAATGAAGTTCGTTAATGCATTTATGGCTTTTGACCAGTTAAGTGGAGGCCACTTTAGCGTTATCAGTAAACGACGAGGAAATCTGTGGAATCTCTCACTTTCGCTGTTCATGGCCACTTTAGCTGCTATTGCTCCTCCACAGTGGTGATTACACAGAAATGGGGGCAGCATTGATGTATCTGATGCTAAAAGTAAATAAATCAGAATGCACATGCACATCCACAGGAGCATGCATAGACATGGACACACCACACACACACACCAGAAACACACACACACACACACACACACACACACACACACACACACACACACACAGAGGTGGTAATTCCATATTTCATATTTGTGAGGATATTGATTTTTTTTCCCCCGTGTGTGAGAACATGGGTTCATATCACACTATCACACGCATGAGCGTTTGAGTGAGAGATCTCGGTATGCACACACACACGTAGGCAGTAGGGAGAAATGCCAGTGGTGTCAGTTAAACTGATCATAGAAATTGCATTTATTACATTCACTGTCTCCCCCAACCTCATCTCTTCTTCAGTCTCTTATTTCTCTCTTACCTCAGGTTTACCCACCCCCGATACCCCTCTATTTCATCATTCTTCTCCCTTCAATACCCACTCTGTCCAATTTGCTGACTGACTTGACCATAGATGTAATGTCAATACCACATTTCCACATACAGTACATATAATAATTCAGACAACAGCCTATCAAAAGAATATCATTGATGTACAGCAAAAACAAAACTCGGAGGTTATGACTTTTTAAAATGAACTGTTCGTCAAAAAATAGTGTGTCATGAGCTCATGAAAGTTAATGTATGCGCACTTACACTGCACCCATGTTGTAATATACAATGCAATCACATACAGACAGACAGACAGGATTAATAGGGAGTTATAATAAATTAGAACAATATGGGATATAATGCATCACAGACAAGTAGAGTCTTATGGATTTTTTTGTAATTTAATTCAAAAGGTTTTCATACATTCTATATTTATTACACATAGAAAATATTTTAAGCCTTTTTATCTAAAATTTGATAATTATGGCTCAAAGTTACAGTGAAATATTCTTATATTTTGAGATGCATTCTTTTTTAGTAATAAAATTCTAAAAATGTAAATGGTAAATATCCTGTATTTACATAGCGCTTTTTTTTAGACCACTCAAAGCATTTTGACACTACAGATTTGCATTCACCCATTCACATACACATTCATACACTGGTGGCAGTGACTACCTGAGGATTGTTAACCATTCACACTCATACGCTCATGTTAACTTTCTTAAATAAGTGATGAAAAATCGGGATATTCAAATTTTTTGAGGTGCACTACACTGTCATTTTATGAAGTACACATGGCTACCCCATTTATAGAAATGAGTATATGTTAAATAACAGAACTAATTATCTATCCATACAACATACAGTTCAACAGCTGGGCACTACAACCTTCATGAAAGACAGACTGTTTTATTCCACCACAATTCAGTTACCTTAAGTACAGTAGATACAGTACAGCAGACAGTACAGTACAAAAGCTGAACGTAATGGGAGTGGGAGATCACGGAAGAGAAGCGCTAAAATAAACATAAAAAGAGAAGGCATATTTTGAAGGAGTTCAATACAGCTTGGCCTCAGGCCATGAGCTTCTGCTTCTCTTCATTTCTTCTTCCCTGACCTGCTCCTCCTCTCACTCGCTCCCTCCCTTTTCTCTTGATTCCATTCCAGTCTTTTATCCATCCTGCATCATGTTATTTCCCCTTCCTCATTCATTTCCTCTTCACCCTCAGCATAATCTCCGTCTCTTGTTGGCTGCATGCTCCCACCCTCTCTCCTCTCAATGGATTAGGGCCGTTTAAAGACTCGTCGATGCTAATCAGGTTTATCTAGACAGAGCACGATCATTGGACTATCAGTAATTATACATGCTGATATTAGCTTACTCAGATATGTGCTGGCACATGTCCAATCCCCATCATCACTGCAGATCAAACATATGGGTATCTCAACACAGTGAGGCTATGCAAGCTTAACGTGGCAGCTTCTACTCTTTTGTTCTGCAGCACAAAGATCCATCTGTTGTAAAAACAAATGCATGCTGATGTCAGGCTTAATCCTCAGAATACGAGTTCAATGTTGCAAATTTGCTTAGAGAGACTGCCATTTTTCTAATAACGGGAGACTCGTTTAATTTGTTCTCTTGTTTACAGAGGGGATGTCATAGATGAGATGACTGATAGCAGTCTTTTGTCTCTACAGCAACTATGGCGCTCCAGCAAGCACAAAGACTGAAAACAACAGAAAACAGTTAGCCTGCTGTTCTCTAAAAGTTAACAAAATCTGTCTCCCTCTAAAGGTCACTAATCATATCCTGTTTGTTTATACTGTTAAAAAAAAAAATTTTGATGTATTTGGGAAGATATAATCCAAATGTCAAACTGCTATCTCACAATGTTAAAGAGTTCTTTTGAAAATTCCTAGCTTCAGATACTCCCCTCGATCAATTCCAAAACCTGATGAAATCTTATTTGGTTCAAGTTTAACCTCTGGTAAAAGTTTCCTGAAAATCTGTTTGTGTAGGTTCTCAGTCATCCATGTTGAAGTAGTCTTAAGGGTGTCAGCTGAAGGAATCTGGACTTCTTTTTGGTTTTGAAGACGTTTCCCCTCTCATTTGAAAGGCTTCTTCTGTTCATGAAAATCCATCCAAAGCTTTTAGTGTAATCCTGCAAACAAACAAACAAATAAACAAACATAATGAACAACTTAACCTCCTGGCTTGAGATCATAATCATCTTGACGTTTGTCTTACTCAGCTCCAGAAATGTACCGTGCACTAGGGTTGGGTTGTATGTTTCCATGATGATTTCTTTTTAGGCCCTATCACGATATATATCACAGTATTTTTTTCACTAATGCTTCATAAATAGTACAACTGAGCAACAAAATCAAACATCAAAATGTTTTAAATATTTCAATGTGTATTGCGCAATACCCTGATATTAATACTGCAACAATATTGTGGACATGACGATTTGAACTTTGACAAAATATTAACATAATTAGATTAGAACAGAACACAGATGAGCTCAGGAAATTACAAAATGTTATTATAATTCAGTCTTTTAAAAAAAAAAAGCAAAAGACAACACATGATATATATTCTCATATCACAGCAACAACGTATTATGTATATATGGCCCAGCTTTACTGTTAGCCTAACCTCAGAAAACATGTGATTGTCTTTTTTGTACTTCAGGTTTGGTACAGGTTACCGAAATACAAATCAATATCAATCTCCCATCTAATTAACTGACTAACATGTTGTACATTGCTGGATTCAATCAAAGTAAACATCATCTAAGTAAATACTAAAGCTTCTCTTTTTTTGACCCACCTCTTAGTTCAATCTGTTCGATTGGTCCTAACTGATATGTGAAGCACCACAACTGAACCATGGATGGACACTTAACAACCACAGAATTGGTTGAAAATAACGACGACGACAACAACAACAACAACAACAACAAAAAAACACAAGGAAAGGAAAGGAAAGAAGACACACGGTGTTTATAACATCCATTCTTCAGACAAACAGCAGAGTTGAATTGCATCAGAAGATAAAAAAAACGGTTCTGCTTAGCTTTAGGCCAATCATCATCATCAGAGGGTGCAACGATGACGTTTTGAGTTTAGTGCATGGGTATGTGTGTGAGGGTGTGTGTTTTCCTCTCAATCTCACACAGGTTTTGTGAAAACAGGGAAAGAAGATGTGCATGTGTGAAGAATTCTTGACTTGATTGAGTTTGGATGGGTGGATCTGTGTGTGTGTGTGCATCATTGAAAAAGAGAAAGGACAGAGAAAGACAAGAGGGAGGGGAGGAAGGAGAAGGTGAAAGAGAAAGACAGAGGCGCAGGAGAGGGAGGAATGTCTTTCATTACGTAATCTAATATAAGTGGCAATTTTTCTTGCATAAAATTTCTGTTGCCCTCTGCGAGCGAGACTGCTTTCCTCATCTGCCTAAAAGCACCGAATGAGTCATGCTGTGGGTCTGTATGCGCTCACACACACACACACACACACACACATATAGTCATAGTGAGTCAGCCACGATATACTATAGAGGCTCATCACTGTCAGTG
>KV751317.1:21966527-21979455 GCA_001698575.1 Mola mola | reverse complement strand
ATAATTAAGATCATAAACTATACTTGAGGTGGTGAGAACAGAACTGGCTATCGTGCACTTGCACATATTTGGTAAAACTCTTACAACTATTAGTGAATGAGGTCCATTGATACTAGAGTTATCCATGGCTTTACTTGTTTCTTTGTTTGTTTTTTAAATCATTACTTAGACTATTTTCGCACTCGTTTTTGCCACCTGGAACCGTTATAGGCTACAGGAAGTAAAAACAGGAGTTACCCTTGTGATCATGTTTTTTTATTTATAGGTCATTCTTCTGAAAATAAGTGATCATCAAGATAATGCAGTAAAAGACAGAGCTCTTTGTAGCAGACATCAAACATTCTTTATTCGGTTAAATTACAGGGGTCCAATTCACTTTCATCCGAGACCAGATGAACAATTTAGATACTCTAAAGAGCCACCAATACATTTCTGACTATATAAGTGTACCAACTTGTTATCACATTACAAAATTGCCACTGGTTTCTATTCATTTTGGTTTTAGTAATAAAATAAGAATGAAAGCTGAAACCAGAAGCCTAGCAAAAGTAATAACAAACACAGTCAGTATATGCTGCTTCATAAATGCGCCTCCTGAAAAAGACCCTTTTCAGCCACTCTAAAGTTGACTTTTGGTGCTACACCATTTATACAAACAGATCTGTTGCAAGCACATTTTAGTTTTTTCACTGTTGTTTTTCATGCTAAGGTTAGCATATTTGGCACAATGTTGTCAGCTATAAATAATATTCTTTTGACCTATTTCCATATGCACATGTTTGCTTTTCCATATTTCATGAGATTACCTTTGTTCTGCAACACCTTTTATTTTTTTATAGAAGCATAATTTTGCTGGTACTGTTAAGACGGCTGAGAGCAACTACACTTGAGTGCCACTGCCAAATTGTGATGATGATGTTGCGATGATGCATTTATTGTTTAGACACCTTCAGTGCGTGGATAGCAAAACTAAGACATGCAGCAAGTAAACTCAACATAGAATTGTGTTGCGTGGAAGATATTCTTTGCAGATGCCAGGCCAGATTTGGCTTGCAGGCCTTGACACATGTGATGTAAAATTCTTTTCATGGCAATTGCGAAGTGCTAAAATGCCATGCTAAACCTGGGCACTCATATAAAACAGTGAACAGGAAAATAGGGTTTGATTTTCATACATCCATCAAGCCTTTGTATTGTGGCAACATTTGAGAACTATAAAGGCTCATAAATGACTATGCCGTTGCAGCTAATGCTCATTCTACGGAGAAGGAGGCACTGATGTCTGAGCTGAAGGTTTTAACCTACCTTGGAAACCATGTGAACATCGTCAACCTAATGGGGGCTTGCACTGTCGGAGGTGAGGAGAGCTCTGTGACGCTTGAGATTTTCATCTGGACAAAAATTTTTCTGGACTCATTAAGTGTGTCACAACTGCACATGTGTATTATATATGTATTCATTGGTTTGATTTCATGCTAATAGTCTTGTGTAGAATGTGCAGACATATGTCAATGTGCTGAATTGCTGCTACACCCACTCAACACTGGCCTCTCATTGACATACCAACAGGAAAACATGATGCTGTTTGACTGATCACAAATTTACAGTGCAGTCGCTCAATATTTAGCTACCTCTCTAGCCCTTAGCATTGACCATAAGAGATCGGATTCCACACAAGGGTTTCTGAATCTGTTATTAGCAAAGAATCCATGAACGCATCAGATCCTCTCGTCAGTGGTGGGCATGAAAAATGATCCTACTAAGGTATTGACACAAATTTGTGCAGTATGTTTCAGTTCAAAAACATTGATATCAGCTTTAAACACGTAATGTTCAAATGTTTCTGGATGCACTGCACATGTTGACACTGAAATGGAAACAATTAACATCAACCTGACAGACACAGCAAAGCATTGCCTTCTTTTGGCTCATTATGTCCTTCTATTACTGCACTTGTTCTGTCCTGTTGCTTAAAACCTTTTGAAACCCAGTGTGTTGAGGTTTCTCTTTTATCTCTGCACCTTGCTAGGGCCAATTCTAGTGATCACGGAGTACTGTTGCTATGGCGACCTCCTCAACTTTCTGCGCAGAAAAAGAGAGTCCTTTTTGAATGCTAAAGCTGCTGATGGTTATTATTGCAACGTCTTGAACCGCATGAAGCCTACAGGGTATGTATGCGTATGTTTGTGTTTACCTAAATACTAATTGCTCCTGGGTGTCAGCGTTTAAAGTGTGTGTGTTGTGACTGTGCAACAGAGACGAGATCGGTGCAGGATATATGCCCATGCGTCCCTCTGAGAAAGAAAGGTCTTCACAATCAGGTAGGAAGCCTCTCACTCTTCTTATCATATGTCGCGACTACATGCATACTAAATCAAATGTTTTGTGTAATCCTTACCAAGATGATATAGATGACCTGTCCCTGGATGCGGAAGACCTCCTCAGCTTTTCCTACCAGGTGGCCAAAGGAATGGATTACATTACTTCCAAGAATGTATGTTTTTTGGGTTTTTTTTTTACTGACCAGACTGTGTGCTTTGTTATAATGTAGCTGCAGAGGAGATTTAAAGTGCTGCCTCTAGTTTATAAATCACGATATGGCGTAGGGCCAGCATGCTGTCAGCTAATCATGCCTTAAAGTCAGAGCTAAAGGCTCCATGTACCTGATACTGCATACTTACTGGACTCTTATCAGCTTGAATAAGCTTCTTCTTTCGCAGCACTTTCGCTGTTTTATAAATGATACTCCATTTATCTATTTATGTCTACAGTGTAATTTTTCCAGACATGAAATTAAATCTTTTATTCCTTTCACTATTATCTTTCAGTTTTTTAAAAAATCTTTTTCGGCCAAAGATATTCCTGTAGTGCTTTTATGTCTTCTGTAAAGCCCTGTCAGTGGACCCTTTGTGTTTTTAAGGTGAAGCTAACGTGTTCAACTTGCCCTGCCTTGGTTGTATTTGCATACTGTTGTGAGTCATTCATTCACTGCAGAAACCGGTTACTGTGTCAGTTCTCATTTCTGTGTTTGTGTGTGTCTCCGTGTATAGTGTATCCACAGGGATCTTGCAGCCAGAAATGTTTTGCTGTCTCACAGTAGGGTGGCGAAGATCTGCGACTTCGGGTTGGCTCGAGACATCACAACGGACGCCAGCTATGTGCTTCGTGGCAATGTGCGTGTCACTCTTTCTTCCCTCCTTCCTGCTCTCAAAAAAACGTTCACACCATATTCCGGTGTGATTGGCTGCAATTAATGAATATTTTAATTAACTAATCATTTCATCTTGTGTAATCGCATCAGTTCTCCAAATATAAATCAGTACGCTCATCAGGCAGTAAATCCTCATAGTTAAGTCCCTGCATGAAGATAATATAACGGTAATGTAATGTTTTGCATTTCCCGCTTTAAAATGACGTTGAATCATCTGTTATGAAAAATAATGGCATTGGAAAAATCCTTAAGAGTATTACACTGTCAAAGAGAGGAAGCATCGGAAAATGTGCATGCTCTCTATCTGAGCCATGGAAGTTTCAACACAATATGGAATATTTTAATTCTCTAAAAGATATGAACTTTTTCCAACAATAAAAACCACAAGACATGATCCATACTGTTCTATCCTGCAGGCTCGTCTGCCAGTCAAATGGATGTCTCCCGAGAGCATATTCGACTGTGTCTACACATTTGAGAGTGACGTGTGGTCCTATGGCATCCTGCTTTGGGAAATCTTCTCCCTGGGTAACATTTCCAGTCAGAGCTGTGCTGTTGCGTCTGCTTCATAATGTCTGAGTCATTACTATTATCCATTTGAGCTGACTGGGGCCTTATTGGAGGCTGACACGATGCCCACAGTGGCATCACTTAGTCATCCGAAGCATACACATTGATAGTGTTTATGAGACATATTGTAGCTCCAGCTATGCAAATTAATCCATGATTTTTGACTTTTTTGACAGGAAACAGCCCATATCCGGGGGTGCAGGTGGGCTCAGCATTTTATAGGATGATTCAAGAGGGCCACAGGATGAGCAGGCCTGAGTTTTCTCCTGTCGAGATGTAAGCGTGCATTCGTTGTTATTGTGTTGTTTAAATTTTCTAGCTAGTTCTGCAACTATTTGACTGCTGCAGCTCTAACTTCTATCATGAGGGTCATTTCACAATGATCTTTTGTATTGATAAATTCTTATTGTACATTGTTGCATTGTTTTATTTTTTTTTCTTTTATGTATTGGTGCAACATGATAAAAGAACAAAAGGTGACATAAATTATACAGATGAACAGTCTTTTGTGTGACAAAAAAAACACCAAGATATTAAAACAATAGTGGTATTGCACAGTTAGCCAGTTTTGGGTGTTTTGGGGGGGGTGGGGTTTCCAGCTTATTTGTCCACTTTTATCCTGTCTGTGTCTGTACCAAGTAGACGCTATCACATTCTCTCATGATGATAATTGGTCTCAACCCTGTAGGTACGACATAATGTTGTCCTGTTGGAGCCACGATCCATTGAAGAGGCCTTCCTTTAGAAAACTGGTGGAAAGGACTGAGCTACTGCTCTCAGAAAACACTAAGAATGTATGTAGATGGAAATGATGGACACTAAGTTCACCTATCATGTGCAGCCCTACACAGCCTGTAAAAGCAGTCATATGATGTCATTCTCTGGCTCTGATTTGTCAAGTGTGTTATTATGTCATCAGGGTCATTTTATAAGATTACACATCTGTGACACAGAGCCTGTATTACAAACCAGCAGCAAGTTTGGCAGATGTAGGCAGGAAGATGAATGATAGGAGATGTAGCGCATTGTTCTTGGAGCATGACTAACAAAAGGTCCTGAACACTGCATATCTATGTATTCTGTACATGTAAGCAGTTCAATCTCCTTCATTGGGCTTCGATAAGGCAATACAGTATGTCAAAACAAGCAAAGATTCAATCAAACTATTTATTTTAGATTTTATTATTATCAATTATTATTTTCACATCTGATGAGCCCTTAGATTCATCCCAAGGGAAGCCAGGTTTTGAACCACTCCCACAGACTAAAAGTCAAGACATCTGTCCTGCATTGGTTTAATTGAATTTTTTTTTTTTATCTGTCTCTTGCAATCTTTGCAAACGTTAAGGAAGTGTAGTTCTTTATTACAAGAATGTAATTTAACAGATTACTTACAGCTACAGCCAAAGTTTTGGAGAATGGACATCCCTTATGACATTTGGGAATATTTTATTTGTTAATAGTAGATTTAGTATTATCAGTAATATCTAGTGGAGTAGATTTAAACATTTTTCCAGAAACATTTACCGTTCAATTAGCCAACAACATCAGACTTTGCCTTTTTTCATTGTTTGATCAAATGTGCATCTTCCTGCAGGTATACCTGAGACTGAGCAACAATCCAGGTCACCTAGAGCAGCAGAGGGCGCCATCACGCAGGCTGAGCTCAGTCTGCAGCACGACAGCCCCTACCCAGCCTTTACTGCAAAGCACAGCCGATGTCTTCCTGGACTACGTCTGAATCAAGCACACACTTACGCAAGCCCCCTGCAATCTCCCTGATCATTTTTCTGCTTATAGCGCTGAAAGTACCAGAACCAAATACACTCTGTAAACTACTAACATTCACTCTACCAAACTCCACTCTGGCCTTTCTGCACACACATGCACACACACTGATACTGTATATATATAAGTCCCTGCTGTGGATTGTCAGTGTTTAGCTATATCTAATTTCAGCCTTAGTGTATCGATCTCTCTGGTACTCTGGTGCATGACAGGTGCGCATCGATATATAAAGTAGACTCCAGCACTAACAGCCCATCAGATACAACATCTACCATCAGCAGCCAGAGTTCAGCCTCAGATCTGGCAAAAACAAAAACTACAAACTTCTGTTACTGTGATTAATGAACTGCAAATGATTCTTTGTCTCATCTTTCTCCATGTTTATGGGAACATCTTGACATTCTGGGAAACATAATTGTAACATTTCTTTCCCAAATTTAGATGATGGGACGTAGAGATGTCACTTGTTTATCTTAGCATAAAGACAAGAAAGAGGACAAAAAGGGGTAGCCTGGCTCTGGCCGACAAATCAGCAAGGTGGAATGCACTAGAAACATCAATTCCCACCTGTGCTGTGAAGCTTTTTGACCCTATTATTGTATGTATTTACGGTTAGCTTTAGTTTAGTCTCTTTAGCAAAGTTAACGTGGCTGGGTGTTTAGGACCAATTGTGTGCTCTTTTTATTTGGTTTATGTCAAACATGTATGCAATATAAATACGATAGAAATGTGCCTTTAGATTTTTTTCCCCAAAAATATGGAATGCATTTGATTGTGACAGTTATTGTTGAGAAGATCAGACAGAAGAGAGCTTCTGTGTGCTGGTTTTTATACAGTTGGTGGACTTGTGATAATAAAGTACCCTAAAGTACCTCTGACGGTAGATCTCAAATGGAAAGTGTCCATTTCCTTAAAGTACAACATGCTAGCAGCTCTCTGATACTGAAATAGTCACAGGGGGTAATATTATTTACCAGGAGGGCAAAAGAATGAGCTACAATGCTTCTAATTGTTTTCCCATAACCCTAACCAATCTCAATGCTTATTGCTATAACTGAACAATGAAAGAAATGAGTATAAGCCAATCAGAAGCAGAAAATGACACGTCATGATTTCTCCATCCTTTACAAAAAAAAAAAAATGCTGCACAGTGGTGTTGTACCATCACTACAGTAACAAGCATTAATGCTCATCATGTTCATGTTCATCATTAAAGAAAAAGTACTTTGAGCTAAGAGGGATGTTCTGCAAGTGATTCCTCTGATTGAAGATTTATTGGAATCATTTTGACAATGCAATGATAATTCAACTTAATCAAAACCTTAACCAAAGATATTGCAGTTATCCTGAAGAGAACAGCTGTTTGGGGGGGAAAAAAATGCAAAACTGATATGCCAGCCATAAGATCACCTGCAGTGTGGTCTTTGTTTTTATTAGCCAAGCAGGGAGCCAGCTCAAAGATGTGTTGCAGATATAAATCTTTTTCTCCTTATTTGGGTTGTAAGGGCCTTCCACTTTAAGGTAAAAATGTAATTCTCAAAAGTCTGGGGATGACACAAAGTCAGTAGTTGTCGTATGTATGAATGGAAGTTATCAGCTGTTGTTGAAATTGTTCAGTCGGGTGGACTGACATTACCGATCCCACAGCCACACTGCCAATGTAGCAACTAACAAAGCAGAACACAACAAAACTGCAGCACACACGTCACACATAATATTTGAAACTGATTTTAATTTCAAATTGACCAATGGGGAAGAAGGGGGTTATAATAACAGCAAACATTTTGCTTCAAAATATTGATTATCACTATATTTGACTTTGGGATAGATAAAGGAGCACAGTTCAAGAGCAAAAGAAGGGATATACATACTGTACATACAGTACAGGTAAGCATAGCACTGTTTTACATAGAATACATGTGTTCTTAGCTTTGTGTATGTATACAGTATTATACTAGAACTAGCATACTGTAAAACCAAGTTGGAAAAGTGATGTGTATCTATGTATGGGATGGGGGTCACTGTCTTGTCTATGACGTCACATTTCAAATATCCTCCACCTAATCTTGGGTTAGGGTTAGGGTCAACAGCTATTACAACTTTGTTCCAATGAGACACTGTCAGAAAATTTAAAAAAAAAAAAAAAAAATGTTGTAATGGTGAAACATTCAGGAGTTCTTACAATACAAAGCCAGTAAATAAGATTGCATTTCATATTCTACATATGATCTTGGCAGTGAGAAAAGTGATTTTCTTCCTCAATTTCCTTTATCGTGAAGCCAGTCAGAAGGTTTCTCCATAATCGACAATTACAACATCCATTTGTCTCTTTAAAAACACCTTTACATTCCTTGGGCTGGGTATCAGTGACACAAACTATACACATTTAGGCGTTAGCCTTTACAGTGATGTCTTAAAATACAAGCTAATCTACAGAGGATCTACATTTCCTACGTGAAGGGTGAAAGATCTGGTTAAAATAGTAAGAACCTGACTGTAAATCTTCTCTGATTTGTGAATAACGTCAAGGAGAGGATTTGTCGGGAGTTTAGCAATCTAAATTAAAACCTTATCTCAGAAGCTTACAATTTGGCCTGATGTGTAGTTGTTGTGGTAAGTGTTTTGAGCAGTCTGCCATTGTAAAACAACAGCATCACTCATATTTTTTATAGCCGGACAAGTGACCAATGCTTTGCATTGCCTATCATCCACTCTTTCACTCACACGTCTGTTTCTATATGAAAATATAGAGGGCTACAGTGATTAACATGCACACTAACTCTGTCTCACACAAACATGTATTCAAGTTGACCCGTCCCACACATGGGCCTTTGCGAAATATTCAGCCCAACCAGAGAGGAAGCTTCTTGAATATTATAATTATTTCTTTATACTGCAAAGCAAGAACTGATTGGTTATCTCCAGGGGAAACCAATACTGAACCCCAAGTGATGCGAGCGAGAGTTAGGGTAAGGAGGAGGAGACGCAATATTCAAACAAACACATGCATACACACACACACACGCATACACACACACACACACACAGGCTTTACTATGCTCGGAGACAAAACAACACATTCCTTTGCCAACCTTTACACTTCCTCAAACCCAAGGCTTTTCTGTTTGATATGGCTTTTAGCTGTAGTAGAGAGGCAAAGCCCATTACCATGTGTTTAAACTGGCACAGGCACAGACCCAGTTTTAACTGCTGTTTGTGAACTGAGACGTAATGAACTGAACTGCATGAAGGTTTCTGAGGCCCGGGGACAGAAGGAAGAATGAAACACTGCTGATACACAAGACCATGGTGAGATTGTTGGTTGAAGTATTTCTATGTTCACTGGCAGTGTTAAGTCACTTTACTCCAATGTGGGTGAAGAGCTGAAAAAGTTTTGTTTTTTTATGTATTTTTTTATATTTCTATTCTGTCATAACATTACAAAAAAAACCTACTTTGACTCTCTTTTGAGGACTTCTTCTTTAATACTGTTTTGATGAAGAAGAAATCTGGATCAAATTTGCCTTTCATGAAACTTCTTGCTCTGGTCTTTGCAGCATCACTGTCTGATCCTTCGAAGTCTGGTTCCAGACTGAGGCAGAAGCAAAAGAATTTCCCACATTCCTGAGAATACAAGTACCATCCAGATACATCAAACCCTTACTAAGTCATTTATTATAAGACACAAGGGGCGACAAGCACGCACTCGCACACCAACCACAAACACACTCGTGCGCACAGGATTGTATTCCCAAAAACACACACTACAAATTACAAACAACTAGGTCTCGACAGTGATTTACTGTACACAACCACATCAAGTGCTAAAGTTTCAGGGGGTTGAGGATATACTGTTTGTAACGTATAGGGCTCTCTGACTCTTAAAAAATAATCCCTAATATATACACACGGATGAACTTTATTAAGGGTAATATCTTGTTGGAAAATATATATGCCTTTGAATAGTCTGCTCGAAATAAAAACAACATAATTGACTATGTTATTGGCACTTGGAATCACTAAACCCGTTACACTGACAGTTGTCATCCTGTGAATAATTCAGTTTAAGTGTAATCAAGATTCGTGCCGGACATAATGTGTACGTACAAAGTTAGAAAGTCATTTTTGTCTCAGAGACAATGTTTAAAAACATAACTTCCACAAAAAGAAAAAAAACCCAAGCCCAACCACTTTTTAAACAAACTGGCAGAACTTTAAAGCCTTATTTTGGACTCTTTTTTTTTTTTTTTGTAGAGAAAAGGGGACAGATAACAGGTTCTGAGACCAGAAAACACTTTGAACAAAGTAAAAATTCATTTTTTAAAAGCGACTAATAAAAGCTTACACAGTTATTCTTTCCATGCAATCATATAAAATACTACTTTTCTTTCCTGTTAGGCTATATTGGATATTTACATTTTTTTTTTTTTAAATCATACAGTAAATTTATACAAGTTCAATCCACTTTTGACACTAATTCAAAAAAAAAAAAAAAAAAAAGTCTGTCGTTACCATGTTTGCTGGATTTCTGTTGGGATTCCAGGCAGACTAAAGTTCCTTCACACTCCCTCCTTTATTCAGGGGAAGGGACATAATAATCCATCCTGTTGCTGTGATGACTATCCTTTGAATAGTTCCTTGCAGACTCCCAGACTTTTTCTTTCCTATGAATAATTGAATTTTGATGGAGGAATGGAGGACAACAATTCTGGGGAAAAGGACGTTTCTTGACAGCCATATGACCAAAACAAATGTATGCAGCAATCCCTTAGAGTTTCACACATTTTCCTCTGGATTTACTGTGGTTGGCTGCTGATACTGTCAGTCCTGTGTGACGAGGGCACTTTCTGCTGTTTCTGAGGCTGTGGTTTCAGCTGCTGCTGGTGCCGCTGATGGTGAGATTGTTGCTGCTGTTGCTGTTGCTGCTGCTGTGTTTGCTGTTGGTGTGTTGCCTGGCCAAAGGTGCCCTGTTGTTGGAGTGGGAAAGCTGCCTGCAAAATCAGCTGGGTGGACTGGTTACCGTGAAGAAGACGAGTTCCCTGACAGATAAACAGTGCCAAAACATTAGAAGATGAAGTAGTTAAACAAGTCTATTTATTACATAAATTGTATTTTCTGCACTCTACTGATACCTGTAGGAATTGCTGTTGTTGCTGCTGCCCTTGCTGGCCACTCTGAGCCACGACAGCTGTCTGATTTTGGCCGTCGGCCTGACCTTGAGGTGTTTGGGCTGCTTGCAGAGTCAGGGTCTGTGTTTGTCCTCCCTGCTGAATTGACAGAAGAGTTAACAGGGGCGTCAATGCAAGTGAATTGAAAAAAACAAAAGTGTTTGGAATAATGTAGGCCATGTATTGCTTTTAGCAAGATCCCTCACATGAAGTCTGTACAACTCCCTCTGAATTCTCTCAACAGATTCTCAAAGAACTGAAAAAACAAATGGAAAGTGATAGAGAACCACGTGTTTTTAAAGGTTCAGTGTGTGAACATTAGCTGCATCTAGTGGTAAGGTAGTAGAATACATGAAACGAAGCGCTGCCTCCCTCCCTCTCCAAACACATAGGAGAACTATGGAGGCCATTTGTGTATGGACCCCCCATCTAAAATAACCTAAGTTAACAAACTTGGGACAAACTTCCAGCAGGCAGCTGACAAAAAACTCATTGTACTCCTTTTTCTTTGTCGCCTGTGACTGGGGCAAGTCTTCTTTGTTGGCTTTATTTCAGTGCCACTACAATATACAAACACAAAGGCTTTTTGTCTGTTCTCGGCTTCTGTAATAACATGGTGATACGAGATTGCGCTCTCTGTGCAAAAGGGGGGACCCACTTCCATGTAACTATAAATGAATCATTCTAATATTACATGTACACTACGGTTTTTGATTTAAGTTGATAACACTCTAATGTTAACACAGTCACGAAGATTATACCACATGTTTGAAAACAGATGTTCTTAAATTCTAAACACCAGTCCTGGAATGCTATGAGTTAAAACCTTTCAGTTCTTGCTTATTTTAATAACATCTTTGAAAGTTTTCTTTTGACTGAATTTCTATTTTTCTTCTTTTCACAGTCAAATATCTGTATCAAATATAAAAATGAGCATTTTAAAAGGTCAATTTATAAAGGGAAGATTTATTAGTTACACAACTGTTTTCTTAAACAATCTGAAGCTTAGCATTAGATCCTTATGATAATGATCAAACCAATGAATATAGGTATAGTGACATTTACCACTAGATGTCGCCAGTGACTCACTCCACAGTGAAACAAAAAGAGAAACTAGGAATAGTAAAGGACAACACAAGCACCATCAAAACAACTTCGGGCTCCTTCATTTCACTTTTATGCCTCCCCATTACAAACGGATATGTTAATTCCTAAAATGCATCTGAAGGACAGAGGAGCGAAGACAGAAGAGACTTGACTGAAGATATGATAGAGAGCACAAGTATGCTTTACATAAAATAGGTGTTATATAAAGCTGGTATGTACAAAGCAAAACAAGGAGCTTTATATCATTTCAATTTATACCACATTTAAACCAAATGTCAGATCAAACATTCATCCCTTCACTGTTTCTGTAGTTACTGTTCTAACCACAATCCTTACTGATATTTCTTATTTCAATGCATAAATTAAAGTAAATCAAAGTTGTCATATACATTATGTACTCATCTGTCTGAGGTAATAAAATACAGGTGTGTGCTATAATAAATCATACGACAGATGATGTGGCTGAGCCACTTTTCATATTTAATAGCTGTTGTTTTAAATAACTGACGATACCTAATTTTTTAAATGTATGCTGCTCAACTCCTCTTTCGCTGTGTCTCCTCCTAGCCATCATAGATAGATCATCGTAGATTGATCGTAGATATAGTCGTAGATAACTATATCATAGATATAGTTTCAATAGTTACTTGACAACTCATCAGGCTTTGTACCTACCTGTTGACCACCAAAGGGATTGTATGCAGTTACCACCTGTCCCATGAACATGGAAGTGGGCACCATGACTGCGCCACATGCCATTGGAGCTGTCACAAGCTTGGTCACCAGCTGCTGACCTGCTGGAAACCTGGAGATAATGAAATGAAGAATTAATAAATTACAGTAACTGAATTGTAATGGCTCACTACTAATCAAATCTTCTCAGTTGGTATTTTCTTCAAATATCAGGTTTGGTTGTCTACCTACCGGATCTGCCGGTCCTGTGTGAAGGTAGCCACGGCGGTGCCTTGTTGTGTGTTGTTCTGTGGCAGACTGGTGCTGATCTGTAGCACGTTCGGCTGCCCTGGCTGGGAAATCATCATGGTGTTGTATAGCGGAGCAGATACAGAGTTTTGGGTCTGGGGCT
>KV751317.1:21951165-21966398 GCA_001698575.1 Mola mola | reverse complement strand
GATGTGAATTCTTTTAGAAGAGATGACTTTCTGGATTTTGCTGCTGTTTTCTTCAATTTTTGTGTGTCCAATGTGAACAAAAATTTAAATAAATTCAAGAGAAAATAAAAATATACAGATAAATTAAAAACCAATTGAAGCTAAAACACTAGCACGTTCGAAACATTGCTTTTAAAGGAGAGGGTGTCTTGATCAAAAATGGTGGACTGAGAGGTTGTACTGAAGCGGCTAAAACCCTATGTAGTAAGGTGAGACACTATTATGCTGAGAAATGTTGATATATCTAAAGGGTGTCTTTAATCATTAACTGTATTTTACATATGAGATGGTTTTGTGTTTTCAAGTATTCCAATACTCATGACTCGTCCTAACATCTGAATTCAACATTTCAACTTTGAAGAACAGTACCGCAATTTTAAAATTCTCCATAAATGCCGGCACACGTGACTAAAAGAGTCAAAAGTTCACACAAGATTAACATAACCCACCTGTGGGAGCTGCACATTTGTCGCTCCACCTTGCTGCTGCAGTAACATCTGTCAGGGTCAAAAAATGAAAGGTCATGTCACAGTGAGCTGTTTTTTAGCATTAGTTTGCCAGTTTAAAAGTGCCTTATTTGAATAGAAAAGAATAATTCACTGTGAGATTATTCTCCTTACAGGGTACATATTCAGGTAGTGAAAATGCAGTTGGAATAAAAAATATAAATAATGCATGATTCTAGGTCTGATCTAGGTCAGGTACAGCCAGGAAAAAGGAAGAGACAGATCAAAAGATACCTGCTGATCTTCAAAAAAAAAAAAAAAAAAGACAACGAAAGGAAGGCAGGTTGCATGCTAGTTTTGTTTAAACTAGCAGATTTCCAAATATGGAAAACATTATGGGGAAAAATCAGAATGCTAAGTTCATCATTGTTTTCAAACAGAGCTTCATTTCTTTTGCTGCAAAAATGTCATGTTCAGTTCTACATATATTTGAACAATTTTTTATTAATTAACCCTCTTTTTTTCTGTTTAGCCCCACATCCGCAAGTCAGAGAAGAAGAAAAATAAGGAGAGAAACGACACATTTGGGAACTCAAATATTACTTGTATTTAACGTCTGTTTGTACAAAAAGGCAGTATTTCGCACACAAAATCCCAAGTACATGCTTCAGTCATTTGCGTGCTATTCTACTTCTAACCTGTATGCCCTGTCCCTGTACTCTCTGCAGCTGCTCTTGGATGTGTCTCAGTTCCTCCTGCTGCCGTTGGATATTGGCCTGGATCATTCTTGTTCTCTGCTCCAGTTGTTCCTTAAGATGTTGCATGGCATTAACCTGAGCTGAGAACTCCATCACTGGCTGTGGGTGGACAGAGAGAAAGAACGTGTCATCTACTTCAGCAGTACTGGTTACATGTACATATAGTAACTGGTATTTTTTTGACTAACTTGCAAATTAATATGAGAATCCAAAGAAAAGTTATAAATAATGTTTATTTTTATAATTGATTTTTGTAAATTATATTGTCTTACAAGTTAATGTAAAACTTACATTTAAAGCTGAGTCCCAAAGGAATACAGCTTCCACTTACTACCTGGATGTGGCCACATTTCCAGTTAGAAATTAAATGTATAAAACCTCTTAAAGCCCACCAGGTTTGCTTGAATAACATCTAAGCTGCTTAGATCGCACAAGCTAATCACAAGTGGATGTGGTGCTTAATTTGTAAACCAGAGAGGTCACAGAGAGGGTGCTATTATACAGGTCAGAGGGAGAGAAAAAAAAAAAAAAAAATCACTGAACGCATCAAACAACCATAGTGACTAGTGCACTTAGTGCTATTAAAACTAGAATGTCATAACAAAGATATTATTGACCATATTATTAATAATTGAGCATTCATAAAAATCTAAACAAATTAAGCTCTGTCATACAATATGAGTTTTTTCTTTAATTAGAGGAGATGCTTTCAGTAATTGCATTTGTTTCCATGCATGCCACACTAATGTCTCAGGGGCAAATATTGCAGCTCCTTTAAGCAGTAAAACTAAGGGCTGTGGGCATTAACTTGATATGACACAGGAAATATTCTGAAGGAAACCAAATTCAAATTTTAGCTTCTGAAATAACTGCATATCCTGCACAGCAGTACAGTTTCAGTACTGACAGTTTAAAAATTGTCAGTACTACAATTGCATTGTTATATGCCCCACAATTATATCATCCTATAAGTATTATGTAAATTATGAATATCATTGTATTAAGATATGAAGTGTGATAACCAAAATATGTTTTTTTTTTTTATTAATTAAATTTAATTCAAAATGTGACGAGTTGTGAAGTTCAGCTGACCCCATATTTTAATATAGCCTCTTTGTTAATTGTAATTTCTCTTATTTGATAGCATATTTTAAAACGAGTAATAGTCCTACTGGTTTAAATAAACAATTTGATAGAAATGGTATTTTCCATCTTGCTGTTTTTTGTTAAAAACATTTAAAAATAGTTAAATGCCTTTCCCAAAGAAAAGCAGGTTTATTTCAGTACACACTTTTTCACTCAAGTTTTTGCATGAGTTCAATATCATGGAATACCTAGAAAGCAAGTAACTTTAAATCTTTGAGGATGAGTGGATTTCTTTTGCATTTTTACAGAATAATGATTAACCTAGTGTCAAAACCATTTTTTGTTTTAGCTCTACTCTAAAACCCGTTTATCATGTAATAAGAAGAAACAAGTACATCATTTTCACCTGTACGTTTGTTTGTAGCTGCTGTGGCTGTTGTTGTTGTTGTTGTTGCTGCTGTTGTTGTTGCTGTTGTTGTTGCTGTTGCTGTTGTTGCTGTTGTTGTTGTTGCTGTTGTTGTTGTTGCTGTTGCTGCTGCTGCTGCTGCTGTTGCTGCTGCTGCTGCTGCTGCTGCTGAGTGATCATCCCTGGAGTCACACTCTGGCTTGTGGTCTGAGAACTCATAGACTAGATAACATACAATAATTGAGAAAATAATAACTGAAGTGTTATCACTTCATTGTATTAAATACTAACAGTAGTGAGAGAACAAAATTCCATCTCTATTTGTGTTACTTATAGTCCAAAAATCTGTCAAAACAGTAAGTCGAGCCCTAGAGTGTCATCTGGTACTTTAGCCTATCAAGTCTCACCTGGCTGCTGATGGATGAGCGACGCTGTGGTGTCATCTCCATGGTGGAAGCCAGTGACTGCCGAGGTGGCGTGGCTGTGTCCATGTGTAGTTTGGAGGCTGTTGCTGGAGGAAGAGAATCATTGATGAGTCATACCGTGCTGACAATTTCGTATCATCTGATTACAGGGCTTTGTGAACTTGTGTTATTAACTTGTCTTTAGAAAATTACGTCAAGATATGATGGATTAGAATTATGTATGTGTATGCAAATGTGCGTGTCCTTACAAGTGCACGTGTTGTCGGAGACATGTGAAGAGGACTTGCGGGAACTCCTTGAGGAGGTTGAGGGAGTTCGGCTGTGGTCAAATCTCTCAAGAGCCTCTTTGAGGCTGGATGTGTTCAACTGTGACTCGGATCCCGAGTCCTGACTCTGAAAACAGAACAGTGTAGTAAAAGTGTAGGGTGGCAAAGGATTAAAAGGTTTAAAAGCTTTTAATTGTAGTTCTTTCATTATATTAACATATTATTCTAATGATTAGTTTTGAGTGAGAAACTTGCTGTCTTTCTCGTGAGAGACAAGGTTTACAGAGTTTCACATCACATGGCACAATGACAAACTTCTGAAGCTCTACTTCATCAAAACAATGAGCTTGCAGTGGACAACTGCTGTGTTGAGTAAACAGTAAATTCATGGAGAGAAACAAAAACAGTCACAATCCTAGTATTTGGTCTCATACTTGCCGCAAAAAACCCCAAAACAAAACAATTACAAACAAAACAAGAACAGAAACATGAAGTAAAAAAAATCTAAACTGTGGATGCCACACACACCTTAAACCCAACAATGTTCAAATTTGAAAAACATTCCAAGTCGTCATGGGGAACCCCATGTAGTGTCACCAGCTCAGTATTAGACCAAATGTGAAATAGGATCATTCTATCCCCTACTGTTCCTGAGTTATGGTGTTGAATGTGTCCAGAAAAAATGTTTTTTGTGAAGTCGCATAGAAATTGACCTTTTGGATCTGATACAACATTTGTGTATAACTTTGGCACAGAATTAGCATTTGAATTAATTGGTTTGAAATTCGTTCAACTCATTCCTGCAACCACTAGGTTGAAGAAACGTAGTGGAAACAGTAGCAACTCATTAACAGAAAGGTGTGGATAACAAATACAGAAACAACAGGCTGTTTTTGTTTTGAAGCTTTTTGTTGTTTGTCTCCTAACATATTTATAGAGTAATATCTTTTTATGAGATTGAAATCATTATTGTATATGTTTATAACATTGTGTCTAAATAATTTTAGTCAATCAATTAGTCTAAATTGAATTACACTACTACAGTGGTTCTCACTCTGGGGGATACAGAGCTACTACAGGGGGGCTGTGGATGAGCAGGGGGGAAATAGGGACTGGAGGTTGAATAAAAATGATTTATATAGGGAAATAAACAAGTTTTCTGATGCTACACCTGACTGAAAACGTCTGTGAACCACTACATTTCAGACAGTTTGGACTTTTATAGGCTTGAACAATTAAATCCAAGAATTCAACTATATTATGCTTTACACAATTAGTCCTCCATAGTTGGTTAACTATGTCTTCTTTCGTTATTGGGACATTGTATTTATGGAAACAAAAGAGTATAGTTCTAGTACTCACCTTATCTACAGTAACTTCTGGGTTAGACTCCTCAATTCCTAGCTCTCTGCGTTGTTCAGCCCTCACCTCTGCATAGCTGCATTTTGGACAAAAAGAACACACCAAAAAAATAATCAAAAAAGTTCTATGCGTGAGAGATGTAAAGACAACTTAAAAAATACTGTTTTTCTGAACACAGTCGGAACATCTGTTTGATAATATTCTAATATTCAGAAAGGAAAACACAATAATTAATGTGCCATCACTACCCTGTACAAAGAAAATGAGACAATGAGACAGGGTTCAGATGCAGTACCTGACTACTGTGTGTGTGCAGACAATAAACTCAGGTCGAGAGTTCCACTGGTGATAGGTTATGTAGTAGTGCGTTTGAAGCCAGATCCACTGTTGACCTTTAGTCAAGAAACGATAGTAGCAAGACTTCCCTTTGCCGTACTGCATCACTGAGCAAAAAGCAGGGACAGACGAAGAGCAGAGGTTATCAGAAAAGGATATCAAGGGATATACTTTTACAAAAAAAACTCAACTGAAAGTGTGTAAACGTGAGCCCTCACATTGTTCATGACACTTGGCTAATGTCTCCAGGTCATCCACATGGTAATAGTCATACCCTGATGTTCCCAGAACCTCAAAAGGCAGGTAGCCTATGATTGGTGGAGCTCTGAAAAGGAGAAATGGCATTATAAATCCCAATGAAATACAAAAACAGAAAGTAGGATTCACAGAGTCTTGGAGTGCTAAAATCAAGATGTGTTTGATGAATTGGCCAATGCTCACTTTCAGAACAATTTATCAGGGACGTAACTCACAGAACATGATATTATGTAAATGCGGCTATCCAGTTATTTTCAAAGAACAGTAGTTGATGAGATGTTGTCTGACCACATTAGTACTAAATCTAAGACAATATTTTGCTATGTAAAGAACAGAGTTCAAGTCCTGCCTCCTTTATTGGCATCAAACATCTGGAAAGAAGTGGGTATAATTGTCAGTCTTTCATTTATAGAAATTTACAGTTAACACACCACTAATCCAGGTGTGCGCGGGGGGGGTAGTTACAAAGCTGTTCAACCATGTGACAAGAACCAACATAAGGTTACCTGTGGTCTAAAAAAAGGAACTTCCATTCTAGACTGTGCCTAGATGTGAATTCTTCATTGGGCTCCTCCACTGTACACATCTCCTATGCATATAAAAACATAAAAAACAGAGATTAGAGAAAATGATAATCATTTTGAAAATGTGATCTCATTTGACTGTCTGAGTGAGAGTGCATGTATAATATGTGAAGAATACCTTGATAAACTGAGGTTTGGCCAGCCGAACAGTGGCTACAAAGCAAACTTGGTCATCGAACGCAGGTTGTAGGGACCGCTGTAACACCCCTGCTAGGCCATTCCTTGTTATGTTGGGAACTAAACAACACAGAGCAGACTTCGCTATTGAAAAAGTTGATTACTCTGTGAGTCGAGGTAATCTGTGTGACCGTGACCTCATTTTAATGCCATTTAGCTTTTGAAAAGTTCTCACAGGGAATGTTGTTTGAATATTCAATAAAAAAAACACACACACACACACACACACACACACACACACACACACACACACACACACTACAATTGAAGTGACATACCATTGTTGAGTGACTTGAAGTTGCCGATGAATTTAACATATTCATAGACAGGGGGTTCTTTGGGGTCAATGGCCCCTCGCAGCATATGGCAGCAGAACTCCATGTGGTTCTTAGCTGGAGACCAAGAAAAAGTAAAGTTAAGGGGAAAATACAATTTTTAAGGGGACCAGTAAAATCAGTGTTCATGTGTTTAAAATGTTTGCTGGAAAAAAATCAAGATCAAATGACCAGGATGAAGCATCATGCATTAAAGTAAGACAGTATTATTAGGCATTGTGGTGCTGCATTGAAAATCTACTACGTATTGGCTACTTCAGCTTGAGAACATAGCTCAGGACGGTAATTATCTTATTTCTACCAAATTCTTTCCTACCAGAGGAGATGTAAATGACCTACATAAAACTAACAAAAATATTCACAACGCTACACCCTTAGAATATCAATACATTTCATCAGTTTCTTTATATAAACTCATCCAAAATTTAATCAGAATGTTTTCTTATACCCAGTGTGTTTCTAGTTTTTGACAGAAACTAAGAAAGTAAGACATTTACTTTGAATATTAAGACAAAAAACACACATTTCTATAAATAAAAATATCAGACAATCCTGAAGAAATGCTACAGATAACAATATTCTCAGTAATATGGTACATTTATTGTTGGATAATGTTAAAACAAGCAGTTTGTATGGTGTACAGTGACTTGGGCTGTTACTAACTCTTCAGGAAATCAGTGTTAAGGCTCTCGGGGTCAGTGGGGTGTGTGGACAGAGCCTTGTACACATCAGAGTGTTCCCCAATTGGCAAGAAGTTTAACAGGTTCTGGTCCACCAAATCCGTCTAAGGAACACACAAACAAAGACACAAATACACACACACACACAAATACACACACACACACACACACACACACACACACACACACACACACACACACACACACACACACGCACACACACGCACGCAAATCAGAGGAATAGCCAAGCCCCAGACGAAGCAAAGTTCGTTCCTAAATGTTTATTAAAAATCATGAACACAAAACATCCCGCTAAATCTCGTTCTACCATATAGTGGATGACTAATACATACTAGGCAAAGATAACAGCCAGTGTTACTCACCGGTAGGTGTTCTAGTAGAGAGGTGACACTCTCAGAGACATAGAGAATGTTCCCATCCGTCATTATTGCTATAAAAAATCCATCCAGAGCCTAATAATACAAGACAAGATAAAGACAACACCCCTAAATAGCAGGTTACAGCAGTGGAAGGGCTGTCAATAATTTGTCTTCTGTTTATAACAGAATAAAAAATGAATCGCATCTGTTAAACAAGAATAGTTCTTTTATTTCAAGAAATAAAGTTCTAATTTGTTGAGATTTGTTGGGCCGAATCAAAATTCACCTTGGCCGTGGTCATAACAAACCTATCACAATGACAGTGGAGATTTATGGACAATGGTTGTGAACTCTTGCATGTAATACTTTGAAGAATGTTAATGGTGATCAATAATTATTCCATCAAAGAAAAGAAGCTGCAAAGAACCTGATATGGATTCTGTGTTTTGACTAGATTCCACTGTGGTGCTACGGCAGACACGTCAATTATTTGCCTTGACAGCCCCACAGTGGCTTTAAATTTAGACTTGGCCACAAGAGTAGAAACATCTCTGGTAAGTCGCCTAAATGAGACAGCATCACAGTACAAAATGCCGGAAAATGTTCTGACCTCCAACATGAGCTGTGTGAACTCCTCATTGCTAAGAAACGGGGGCTTCCAGTCCTGTCTGATCTCACTTGACTCCGACTGGGCTGCAATCTCTGATAATGGAAACAAGAAAGCAAATGGAAATTTGAAGAAACGAAAAAAAAAAAAGTCTTGGGAAAAGGTCAAGAGTGAAAAACAGACTGAGGGGACAGGAGGTTAAAAGAGACAATGCGAAAACAAAGCACGCAATAATAATACAAGACAACACGGTACAATAATGTATTGACAGTACAAGGCACAGACAGAAAACAAAGCCTTTACACAGAAAACTAGATAACAGTGCACCAGTGAAGTGGCAGCTGATAGTTAATTATTATGCACTGCACTGACAAGAGATCAGATGAATAGAATAGTAACCCATGCACAATAATCAAATATTTCCACTAAAGAAAATCCCAGCATTCAAAAGGTTCAAAAGATTAACCAACAAAATGAAAAGGTTGACAGATGAGGAAGCAAAAAAATCTAAAAGTTAATTAAAGATTGTATAACACTACATAAAAACAGTTCTCATGTGTCATTAAAGTGCAATAAAAAAAAAACATGGAGCACCTGTTCCTTTTAATACACTATAGTAATGAAGGTAAAAAAACAGAGTGTACAAAGAGTGAATGAAATAGAACTAAACATAGACCCAGTAATGGCCATTCTGAGAGTTTTGGTCAACAGATGAGAACAGCACAAAGTCCTAACCTTTATGTTTGCACAGGAAGTCAATGCTTTTCTGCAGTATGGTGGACTTGTCCATTTTCCTGGTGTTGCCAGGCAACATCGTGCCAAGCTCCTTGATGAGGACATTGAACTGGTCTCTGCGTTTCTTCTCTGATTTGTTACGGGACACGCTACAATCAGAAACACAGGAAGACAATAGATTGCAAATGTTAGAAGTAATTTTCTAAAAAGATTTTTCCCTACAAAAAAAAAAGATTTCTAAATATGTTACAGTTGCAATGGTGTGGCTATTGTGTACAGTATGCAATAAAGTCAGTTTCAACAATTTATATCCTCTCTAAGAACAGGAAAATATGTATACCTATCTCACACTGTGTTTCAAATGTTGATTAATTTAACAAGCATAGATGCAATCCTTTAAATACCATTGTGAAGCTTTGTAAAAATGATTAATGCATTAATATTATGCACATTCTACAATTAGCATGAGTGTGTGTGAGTCTAGCTTACCGCTTTGCTTTGTCCTTTTCATCTTCTTCCATCAACCCATCAAAGATGCTACAATCATCCCTACAGTAAGAGAGAAAAACATTCACTCTGTTTTTTTTTTTTTGCACATGTTTATTGGCAGCTTTAAATCAGATATGCATTGTTAATAATAGCCAATGATGGATGTGAGCTAATGAGAAGATTCCTACATACCAGGAACAGATTTATTTTTAGGTTACACAAAGAGTGAGAATGTGTTTTGCCGGCCAAGAAGGATGTGAAAGCATTTGTGTAACAGGGCATGAGCTTGCCTACTTTTCAGCTGATATGAGTTAATACAAATACTTGCATTTATACTGGACTTAGACTTAGACAGCCCTTCAATATTTGAAATTTGACTACTCTGATTTGAAAAAAGGAAGAAAATTACTTCTTGTCAAGATATTGTATTGTGTCATCATTATAGACACAATGCTTTATGCAAAATCCATGTGAATAAGTGTTGTGCTTGTATAGAGTGTATTCGGGTCATTTAAGACAAACCCTATGCTTGATGTCATGGCGGCTGCTGATCAGGGCTTTGGTTGCAGTGATTTGCTCTTTAGGCGTGAGGTAGGCATTTGGAAGACCACCTGTGGAGACAGAAAAACAAGTACTATATTGGCTTAAGTGCCAGTTATGATGTATATTGCAATATGGGCTAAACATATGAGTGGATGTTAGGCACACAGCAGCCTGGAAATAGTGCTCCTATTCATGTCATTAAATAATGAATTAACTTTGGATTAAGGACACATTCTGAATCACATTTTAGCACCAAAGAAGATTGAAATCACACTCTTCCCACAACTAATTACTTGCTTCTATTTTAACACAAATGTAATTGCTTTCTGCATAAAAAGCACAAGTCATCTTGACAACAGGATACTGGTCAGTTCTCGAATGAGAGCAGATTAAGCGTGTTTAATTGCTTTGACATTACATGCAATAAAAAAATAAAAAAATAAAAAAATAAAAAAGCCTGTCTGTGTGGTAGAGCTACACAGTATGGTCAGAAAAGTAAATTGCGGCTATTCTGACAGACTGCAATTGCGATATGATTCATGAATTCATTTTCACATTGCACTTTTCAATGATAAATCATGTGACATGTCATTTGTTTAGGTTTTTACAAGTTTTTGGCTCAAAACATCTCAACAGCACTACAGTGCTTAATTTTTATGCTGTTTTGTTTACATAATTTGCTCTCAAATAATTGCAGCTTCCTATGATTTGGATATCGCACAGGGCCATATTTTAATTTGGCCATGTTTAATGTTTATGTTAATATTCTGTTCATGTTTAGAATATCTTCATTCTCAAACGTTAATCACAACTATAAGCATCTCCTTGGGGTTGCGCTTGCTTGCTATGGTGGTTCTTTTGATAATTCAACATATGACTAGAAACATTACCACCTGGTGGTTATATGCCTCTGCAAGGCATATAAAGCGGATCGTGAACATACAGTGTTGGGTTAAGAAGAAGGGCTGGGGTGTTAATTCCTGATAGTGTGATTGGTAGGGAATCCTATGTTTTTATTATTATTCATACACTGGCAAACCAATTAGATTGGGGCAGATTTTTATAGGAACATATCTCCTTGTTTTGTAAGGTATTTTGGGAGAGGAAGTAAAGAGTACTGAACCTGTTTGGGAAGGTAGAGACCAGGTTGTTGTTTCTAATACCCCTCTCACATAGGCCAAAACTCCCACTATACTGCATTTTCCAATATTTAAGTGACCTTTGACCTCCAAAATCAACCAATGCACCCTCAAGTGTCAAATTAGACCGAATTCCCTCAATGCATTCTTAGGACATTTTTCCAACAAAATTTCAGGTCATAGTAAACCTTGACCTTGTTTACTGATCAAAGCCAATTGTCATTGGCTTTTATAATGGCACAGGTGAGCTGTGACCTTGATCTCTGAGTTCCAGAATCTAATCAGTTCATCCTTGAGTCAGAGTGGACATTTGTGCAAAGTTTGAAGAAAATCTCTCAAAGTATTCTTGAGATATCCCATTCAAAAGAAGGGCACGTACATAAGTACACCGGACAACCCAAAAACACCTCTGGCCCTGGCTGTCACCAGCGCAGAGGCATAAATAACACATACAATAAGACTCTGTATGCCCGGACACGTATGTATGAATATAGTGTTACGAGACTAAACTTTCAATAAGCTAATTTAAGTAATGTAAGTTTGCTCAGTTTGTGTGTAGTCAGTTCTCACCACAATTCAGCTTATACACGTAGTCAGTTAATGTCTTCTCTCAGGGGTCGTTGTAAGGGTTTGGGGTCAAAGATGACACTATGGTCACAGCTGTTGAAGAGGTCATTGGGGTCACGAGAGGGCATCAGACAGCAGCAGAGACATGGTGGTCAACCAAACCTGCAGGAGAAATCAGAGCAGTGAACTGCGATCAGGGGGGTTCATCAGGTCTATCTTGGGTCTGCTTTTAGCAATTTTCCATCTTACTGAAGCATCATGTTACAGAACAGTATAGTAAATCAATTTTACAAAACCATGACATTTTGTTTTTACTTTTATAGTGTGTCTTTTTAACCAATTATACACTGTCATTTGTCAGTGAATATTTGGGATAATCATATTAATTCTTGAGCAATTTTCTAATATAAACATATAATTAAAAACAAAAAAATTATTAATGAAACAGACCATGTCATTGCAGCTAGGAAATCCTGGAATACATCAACTACTAGGCATATATTGGTAGCACTTTTTTTTAAAAACTATCTGGGAGTAAAGTCACCCAGTATAGTTTTTAACACTTACTTTCTGGAATGCGTCTCTGCAGGCAAAACTAGATGTTTAATGTCCAACTTTTCCAGGCACTGACAAATCTTAGAAGAAGCCACACCTCACCTGCAACACAAATAACCCACACTCATTTACAAACACTGTGGAGCTTGTTTGATTTAAATTCATGCAAAACGTTTGAGACGAACAAATAATGTTTAACTATGTGGGATCCTGCAGAATCCGCATCCTAAAATTGCAGATACAATTGTTTGGAAAACACATACTAGTGGATCTCCAAAATAAGAATAATTTAATCATCAAAGAAAAGCCCAAAAAACCTTACAAGCATGAACATAGAATACAAGTTCAACAGTTTGAATTAAGAAAAATGAAAAAGAACTTTTCCACAATATTCTTCTTTTTAGAGATGCACTTGTAAATGGTCATGATATGCCATTGCTTTCTTATGCAAAGATCATCTTGAGTTTGACCAAGCTATAAGATGTTTATGCTATAAGAGTAGGGCTACTAGTGATCACTTTCATAATCAGTAAATCTGCCAATTAGATTTTTGATTAACCTTAAGATGAGGTCAAAATGGGGTCTGACAACCCAAAACCAAAAGTTACAGAAAAGCAACATATCCTTGAAAATGTAGAAGCTGGAACCAACTAATGAAGTGCATCAAAAAAATAAGACTTAAAAAATCATCAGTTATGTAAGAAAGTGAACATCTTGTATATTATTATTTATTTTGAAAAATCTACATTTCTTAGAATATTACAATGTGACTGTAAAAGCCATAATTAAAGACAAAAAAAGGATAACATTTTCATTTTCCCTGTAATAAATAAAGAATACATTAAATTTTTACTAGTTAAATTACCAAAAACTATCCACAACATTGTAGTTGTTTCAAATGCACAAGTGTGAACTTTTTGCTTGAAAAAAATAAATATTTAGGCATACATTAAGTGACTACGAATATGATTTTCATCATACCTACTGGACAATTTCCTAAAATTATCATTTTGTCTACAGATTGTCAGAAGTTAAAGAAAATTCTCATGCTTTTTTTTCATAACCCAAGATGACATTTTCAAAGAGCATTTTTTTATCTGACCAAAAGTCTAATTTATTCATTCTCAAGTCTCTCATGATAAACGTTGCAAATGCTCACATTTGAGAGGCTGTACATAGGGACGGTAGTGATAACCTTTTACATAATTTATAGCAGATAGGTGACGAACGGTTCGTATTGTCCTATCTGTCATGCAGACACAACACCAATCAAAAATCATCATATGGCAGATTACAGGAAGGTCGGTGTGGGTAGGCCACAGTTATATTAAAAACTATGGCTAACATAGTTTACCCTGCTGGATTATTTTATAGCAAATCATCTAGAATGAGATCTCAAGGAGTTTCATGTGCTTAGTTAAACCATTTTCAAGACCTCACACTGGTCTCAGGTCCCTGCTTTGGAAAGCACTGTCCTGAGCCCAATCATTTACCTACTCCTAATGGCCAGTAAGTGAAGCCCCATTAGACTGAGTTTATTCATTGGGCGATTTTGCTCATTCATTGCCAACGTATAAACAACGATATTAGCAATGTGGTCCAGTGGAGACCATATTCTGCTGTCGACTAAAATAGCCATTAGCTGTCAGATAGGCACATAAGCATTTTCAATATGCCTTTTAGTGCCACAGGTGTTCGTTATACAATCGTAAAACAGCAATCCATATAGCTAGCTAGCAGGCTAACTAAACTTGCTACCGAAAAATGCCCATTTAACTGCGAGGTTTCAGCGTTCTTACGCCGCTTCCACTCGCTACCCCCACAAACACTGAATGACATAGTTACGGCATGTAGAATATTTTGCGTTAGTGAAATAAGAGGAATAGTAGTTATCTATCACGGCAGGCTGGCGCCGAGCTCCAAGCTGTCACGCAACAACTGACATTGAAGACAAAATAATCCCCAAAATATTACCGTTGGTCCTCAAACACCGCGAGAAAACTGAGCCTGAACATCCGCGCGCGGCACGGTCCTCTTAAAATCCCGCAGAAACGTAAATGTCGGTCGCGGAGAAATGTCCAAAACATGCAACGGAGGAAACATTTTCGCGGCAGATGTATGCACTCACACACACATACACACACTATCCCAGGGTACACACGTATACACACTCACACTGACAAGGATACGCGCACGCGCTCGCCCACTCACATACACAGACAGACAGGCTGCTCTGAATGTGGGTCACTGGGCCTTGCTCTCCCTCAAGCGTGCGGAAACAGTCCCGAAGCCTCCTCTGCAGTCCGACTGCTTCCGCACGCTACGAAGAAAACACCGTTTACCGAGTGCGACGGCCGTGCTATTCCTCATTCCATAACCACGGCTGTCTTCCGGCCTGCATTTCAAATCCTTACCTTTCCGAATTGTCGACCGCAGCCTCCGTGTTTTGCTTACTTGACCGTTGTATCGAGGTGGTGGGGGCCAGGAGGGCTTGGGAGAAAAACAGGAGGCCTACTGCACATTACGCCGTACAGTCATGCGCAATGGAGACAGTAGGGCGCACTATTTTGCAAGGTACAGTAGCAGCAGAGATGGAGGATGATGTTAGCAAAGGAAATGACTGCGCGCCGATTCGTGGCTTTTCCAGCCAGACTGCTTCAGCGGCAGCCTCACCTAGTTTCTGATGACACAGAACGAAAAGGACAATTCAGCGGAAGGGCGGATGCTCTTTAGAGTTCCAGATAATTTGTGTTTTATTTAAGAATTTGAACAACTTTTACACGCCACCCTCTGCAACCATTTTTAATAACAACATTAATCGACACTTTTTTAAATCACCGCATGGTTTTAAAAAATTATTTCGGTTTCAGAGATTGGAACGTAAACGTGACACTGGATAGTGGCCAGGGTAGTTCACAGCAGGTAGGAATGTCCCCGCCTGATGGCAGGGGGTTTCCCCTTTTATCGACGTCCAATCAGAATCCCTGCAGACTGTGACGTTCACCTTTACCGCGTCGAGGTTCCCCTAAATTCCTGTTGAGGGGCACTTGGACGTTTAAA
>KV751317.1:21933682-21951098 GCA_001698575.1 Mola mola | reverse complement strand
AGAATGCATAAAATTTAGAATTTAAGAGAAAATAAACAATAATTGGAGATGTAAATCTCCTTGTTATCGAAACCTACAGCTCAACCTTAATTTACAATTCGTACCTTAAAATATCATTCAAGATAAAAAAAAAAAAAAAAAAAAAAAAAAAA
This sequence comes from Mola mola, assembly GCA_001698575.1. NCBI lineage: Eukaryota > Metazoa > Chordata > Actinopteri > Tetraodontiformes > Molidae > Mola > Mola mola. Next base: position 21,950,946 of record KV751317.1, on the reverse strand, counting down.
GCAAATTGTGATTTTATCGCAGCTATTGTGATGTGATTCATGAGTAATAAAATTGAAACCCAATTTTCATTTTCATGGGAAAAAAAACTTAGAAGATAATGTAATAGTGACATGACATGTATTTGTTTTTCTAACAAATAAATATGCTGTCTTACAAGTGAAGAACAAGATTTTTAGCCAATGTGTGGCATCTCTGCTGCACTTCAGTTTGTAATTATAATCTTGTTCTATCACATTTTTAACCTTTATCAAATAATTGCAGTTGCTTGTAATTTAGATATTGCACTTAGCCATATTTTAATTTCAGTTATTTTGCACTGTGCTAAATTGTGTAGCTCTAGAGGACACTGTGTGCAGTTTAATTAAAAATTGTATCAATGTTAATAGGAAACAAACTGTTTACTGACAACAGTTTTGCAAAGTGGTCCAGAGCCCATGTAAAATCCTCATACAGTCATGTTTCAGAGTGGTGAACCTTGCGATATCTTTGCCTGTGAATGACTGATCCTTTTAATGGTTTTTTTTTAGTTTTCTTTTGTTATCCATTCATTTGCTAACTTTTGTGACTGTTATTGCTGACATCAAATTTACAAAAAACAATGAAACTGATGAGAGAAATCAAAATAAATAAATTAAATAAATATCATCTTTGTACTATTTTCAATTAAAGTGGAAAGAATATGTCAGATGGATCAAAGAAGTATCATATTTTGTTTGTTATGTTATACACAGTCAATCAGACAAAAAATCAAAAACCACAGTCACTAATATCTGACTTAATTTTAAGGGCATACAGTAATTGATGACATTTTAACATCAAAATAAGTGTCCACTAACAATAACATCATCCATCCATCCATTTTCTACCGCTGTTAGGGGTCGCAATTAAACAACTGAAGCACAGACATATCTTTTATAATCTGTGAAAATTAGTCACAAAAATGAAAATGCTTCAATATTCCACATGAAAAAATGAAACTGCAAAACCCCAAGTCAATATGTTTAATGAAAATGGTGGTTTTGCTTTAGGCCTGTGTGCTAAACAAAGACTATTTAGCACCCTCCTTTGTAGTTTGCTTAGTATGTAACAGCATAAACCTCATTAATTCTCTCCTCCTGTGTGAATACATTATACAGCCGCAGTGTCTAAAAATTTCTCCCTGTCTTTTCTCCCTTGTTTTTTCTGTGTCACCATTTTCTGTGTTATCAGCGTCTTATGGATTCTCCCGTTTCCTATTTTCTCTCCTTTCTCATTTTTCCTTCACTCAGAAGCACCTCCTTCACACTCATCCCAAATGTTTTCTTTTTCACATTCCCTTTTCTCTTTGCTTTCCCTGCTTTTTTCCATTTCAGGAAAGTTTCTGCAAACACCATCCGTCCATTCCGGTGTTAACACAGATCATCTCATACTTGCTTTGCTCATGAACTCATCTCCGCTTAGTCCTCCCTTTATATTCCTCTCCCCCACTTTTTTATATCCATCATATAGTGAGTATACATATATCCTGTTGTTTGTTAGAGTGACACTCAGAAGTAAGTGGAAGATTCACTGATCAGCAGTTTAATGATGAGCTGTAGTCTGTTTTCTTGTTAGTCCACGACAAATTAAGCAGTTAGAAGTTTGGAGTTGATTCCAAGTATTTAATCTGCAATTGGTTGCTGTTCAGTGGAACTAACAATGAGTTCCGAAGAAGTGTGAGTGCAAGTGAAGGAGACCATCATTAGGCTGAAAAAAAAAAAAAAAAAATATATATATACACTGTATATACAGTATATCCGAGAGATAGCCAAACCATCAGGAGTGACCGAATAAACAATTCGGTACAATCTTAAAAGAAAGGACTCCAGGAAGGCCTGAAATATTACAACTAGAGGACAACTAGAGTGGATGATCACAGAATTCTTTCCTTGATAAAGAAATATTATATTATGAAGCCAAGTGAAGTACACACTCGAGGAGGTAGACATATGATTGTTTAAGTCAGAGTTCAAGAGATGCCTTCATAAACGAATATTAAATATAGAAAATTTTCAACAGAAAGGACAGATTAGAATTTACTTAAAAATTTTCTTTAAAGTCTGGCCAGTTCTTTAATATAATTCTCTGGACAGATGAAACCAAAATACTCTAAGGGAAAAGTCTAGAGAAGGAAAGGAGTAGCTCATGCCTAAAGTGTACCACACAATCATTCAAACATGGTGGAGGCAGTGTTATGGCACGAGCATGTATGACTGCGAAAGGAGGAGGATCACTGGGGTTTACTGATGATGTGACTACTGGAAGGAAGGAAGTGTCAGGGTGAATTCTGACATGCACAGGGTTATATTTTCTGCTCGAGTTCAACCAAATGCTACTATATGGATAGGACTGTGCTTCACAGTACAGATGGATAATGACCTAAAACATACTGCAAAAGCAACCCAAGATCTTCTCAAGGCACAGAAATGGGATGTGCTTTAGTGGCCAAGTCAATCAGCTGATCCAAACCTAATGGGAATTCTTTTCACTTACTGAAGTAAATACTGAAGGCAGAAAGACCTATAAATAAACAGCAACTTAAGGCAGCTGCAGTGAAGGCCTTAAAGGAGGAAACTCAGCCTTTGGTCATATCTTTGTGTTCCAGACTTCAGGCAGTAATTGAAAAAAGATTGCAAAAGTTTTTATTAAGATATTTTAAACGAAGCTTAAAGTCCACACTTCACATCTTGATTGTTATGTTTTTTTCAAATTCAGTGTTGTGATTTATAGAGGCAAAATAACAAACATTATGTCACTGTCCAAATACATATCCTCCTAATTTTCTTATGCGCACAGATGTAGAAATGTTGACGTTGCTTTTTACAAATACATGTTTTAACATATTTGATAAAAACCACTCTCATGTGCCAACATTTTATTTTCTCCATTTACTCTACGAATAAGATTCCTATGCACGCGGCATCCTAGAGTTAATGTTAATGATAAGTACAGCAAATCTCATGTGATATTCATGGAATCAACACTTGTATCCCTTTCCTCCCCACTTCCTGCTTATCCGCTCGTCTTTCCATCTCAGAGGCAAAAAGCCTCTCAAGTAGGCACCAACAAAAACCATCAACAACAATAACAATGAAGCACTTAGCTGTGGAACGACCCATCTTTGTTTTCACAAATGTGACAAATCCAATGGAGCCACACACTTACCTGCCAACAAATCAAATCAGAGCTTTGGTTTGGTTCATTTTGGTTCATTCCCCCTGAGCTATCAACATCTCAGGAACAGGAACTGGCTTAAAAGTGTAATATTTAGGTACTTTGTGCTTATCAGTACATCTGGAAAACTGTTTTCTGGAGCCACAGTTTCAAAAAAAGTGTAGTATCATTTATGTGATTGTACCTGTTGTCAGAGATTGAATTATTACAGTCATGGGTAATGGAAACTGTGTAGAGTGCTGTGGAACATCCTTTTTCCCACACAACAACCGTTTAATCACAACAAACATTTGGCACTGTGCCATATTACATATCAACATCGATATATGAGTGAGTGGAGACACAAAGACCATGGAAAGAAAGTCAGAAAGAAACTGTCTATTTGGGGGAACAGGCAGTATTAGTACGTGCATTGTAACTAAAGTAAACCACTTTAATAGTCTATGATTTGGGCCTTACACACTCCACTGAAGTATATATAACTTTAAAAGTGAAATACACATTGCAGGAAATCTGAGCGTCAGCTTCATAATGGATCCTAATTGAAGCAATGAAAAGCTAAAATGATGATGAGATTGGCCTTTAACGTTTCGCTTCCTAACACATCCCTCCTGAGTGAATTGTAATATAGAGAGACACATTTATGAGACTGAAATTGATCATCCAACCTGAGGAATGGAGAGAGAGCGAGAGAGAGAGAGAGAGAGAGAGAGAGAGAGAGAGAGAGAAAGAGAGGTAGAATAAGGGATCATTTCAAATTCAACCACAAGCCTACTTTCAAGCAAGCAAGTCCCAGCAGAGGAGAACTTAGGACCTCCCTTTCCGCCACCACCAGGTTTCAGCGTTGTTCAGCACAAACAAAATCCTCTTTCTTTTTCCCTTCACTTCTCTCTTTTGTGCATCTTCTCATGCTTTCTGCATCAGTCTCTCATTGTCTTCTGATTTTTTAAAGAGCTTCTTCAAACTCCCCGATCTTTATTCCTTTCCTCTGCCTCTGTCTAGTGATGTCGTCTCTTCTGAGAGAGGAGATGCAGAGAGTTTTATTCCGACCTGGAAAACACAGACTGGTGGAATTTATTGAGATCGAGGAGCCATCACCTGGGAGACATTTCCTCTGCGTCTCAGGTAAATTACATTCTTGTTGATTAGGTGATCTTTACAGGTTGATTTGATAAAATCTGAAGCAGAATTTGCTAGGTTATCATTTCAAATCTACTTTATCTTTATCTATTAAATATTGGAACATTTGAACCTTTATATTGGAATTTTGTTTTACAGGTTGTAAATTGTTGGTTGTTGAAGTGTGCTGAAAATTGCGTGTGGATGAGCCCTGAAATTCATTTCAGTTTTACATTGAAATCCCTGCTGCTGCAATACGCCTTTGTGGCAAACAACAACCGCCCATTTGTATTCCCCCTTTTTCTACAGTCGAGAAAAGCAAAGTGGTGCAGTTAAGTGTTGTGCAATGTCAGATATCTAAGCCCAAACTTAAGACTGAATCCAAGAGGTCCCACACCAAACGCTCCAGCATACAAGACTGCTACACGAAGACGGAAGTCTGGTCCCTGCAAGACCTGATCCTTGTGGATGGACGGGACCCTGATGTGGTAATTAACCAAATTCTAATTTCCTTTTCTTGTTGTTTTCTTTCCCATTTTAGTTGTTAGCATTAATACATATAGTTTTTCTCCCTAAAGGTTATTGGCACAAATATTATTATTATTATTATTATTATTATTATTATAGTATATAATCCTTTCTAATGGCAAGGATTGGCTCTGATTTTTACTCTTAATAATTATAACAGCTGTCAAACTATTTCATTTATGTCATACTACAATTGCACATTTAAAATCAAGTGTTGAAAAAAAAAAATCAAGTGATAATTATTGAGCGCTACATATTATGATGTACTGTCCATACCTAAAAAAACAAGCACAATATCACTCACTGGAGTGATATGATAACAGATAAAAGTTACAACATTAATATACTGATATCAACGTATTTGTTGTGCAAAAAGCCTTCAATTGTTTTTGACCAAAATTATCCATATTTATCTAAAGTCATCAACAATATTTCATTGATCAGTTTTTATCAACAAGATGCAATCTATTCTTAAGAGTGTGTGGAGATATTTTTTTATGCTTTTATTTCCCAGCAGCCCATTTGCTTTCATATTTCTGACATTTTTTTTCTATATCTGGTGTCTTGGCAGCCTATGAGTTAATTACTAACAAGTTAAGAGGTCCTTGTCTTAAATATGTATTACTGATTTTTCAAACGGTTAAAATAAACTTTGTTAAAGAGAATATTATCTTATTCTGGGTGGACTTTCCTCTGGCTCCAGGATGACCCCTGCTTCCACCTTCATTTCGACACGGTGCGTACAGTGACGGCCGTCAGCTGCTCAGCCAAATATACCATCGTGCGAGCCTTGGTCGCTCTCAGCGAACAGTACTGTCAGAGGTCCCTGAACCTGCGGCACTTTGACTGGTCATACATCAAGCCCACATCCTTCTACTCTAATAGAGGAGACTGTGTGGTTCTTACACAGATATGCTTCTATGCTTTCAATTTGTTATGTTTGTCCATGTGTCCCGTGCCCCTGGATGCATAATGGATTGACACAATGAGTGTGTGCGTGTCAATCAAGGTGTGTGTTTTGAGGTATGGAGTGAATGTACAGTAGGCTTCTCGCTTCCTTCACAGTAATATGGCTTTGATGGAAATACTTACCATGAACTTCTATTTTGCAATACTCTGTGAATGTACCATAAGAAAACTAGGTATATGTTGACTCTGTTATTTACTTTTGTGTTTTTTAATTATCCCTCAAATTATTCTCCTGTGTGTGCTATTGTCAAAATGTGAATTTCAAATTGAGACCAACTAAAACATATACAAAAATTCTTGTCTGTCTCTGCCTTTGTTGACTTTTAAAGTAGAATTGTCATAACATGGATTTTCATAATCATAATTGTGTAATTCAGTTTGTACATGGTTTTTGATGGCTCCAGTAGGAGCTTGTTTGTGGTCCTCTTACCAAAATAACCTTTGTCTTGGCTCCATCTAGGAGGAATTCAGGGTTTAGATCCCCTGATAGGAGTTTACGTTCTAAAATGCTACATTCGATTATGTGTATTTCAAATATTTCAAAAGTCTAATATATACAGAATTAAATATTATATATGTAGTAATTACTTTACTGTCCAAAAAGTATATCAAGATTTTCATTCCACTGTTTAGGTATTGAAACAGTATTTTTGTTTTCAGTTTTGTATACTGCTTTTGTATTGAAACGGAAAAAAAATCACGGGTAAGAATAAATTATTCTAGTTTTGTGATAAAAGTTGAATGAGCACAGGGGATTTTGACATATGACAATCGTCTTATTAGTAATGAACATTGATAATAAGATTCTTAATGCTTGGTAGTGTCCCGGTTACCTTTCCTCCACCAGTGATTCAACTTTACACCTACAGCGGGCGCCAAAATATGTGGTTTCCGGCATTCAGGTGCCTGAAAATGTGCCTGACGAAAAAAAGAAAATAAGCACGAATATGAATAAATATTAAACGATGTTCTTTCAACCTTATATTTAAATTACGAAATACTATTATTTGTTTGTTAATACTTTTACTGAATATATGCACATATCGTGTTACGATATCTCAAATTTCCTTTTGCCGTTCCGGATACAGAAAGGACTGACCAGCGACTCCGCATGCCGCCAAAATTCAAGTTAGAAGAGCGTGGAACGGGTTTCTGTTGTCGGTTGTAAACACTGATCTCGAAGGTTTGTTTTTTTTTAATCAACTTTTTTCTCGAAGTTAAATTACCGAATTGGTGCCCAGGCATAGCGAATTTTGTCTCCGGAATCCTCGGACAGAGGACATTGTAAAGATGCACATCAAATCTATTATTATTGAGGGATTCAAATCCTACGCGCAGAGGACGGAGATCAACGGTTTCGACCAACTATTCAACGCCATTACTGGACTGAACGGCAGTGGCAAATCCAATATTTTGGACTCGATATGTTTCCTTTTAGGCATATCCAATCTCACTCATGTAAGTGTGTTATATTCTGTGCTATAAAAGTTTTCTATGCTGTTAAAGTAAATGCGTTTGCAGAGTTAGACACGGCAGAGATGGTATAAGTAGTAAGTAGCTTGTTTTTTATTTATATATCCTTGATTGGCACAACTTAGTTAGCTAGAAGCTAGTAGATAACGGCCAAATTTGAATAGCTTGCTTGTTTTATTTTAATTTGAAAGGTACGAGCGTCCAACCTCCAGGACTTGGTTTACAAAAATGGACAGGGTGGTATCACCAAGGCCACGGTATCTATCACCTTTGACAACTCCAACAAAAGCCAGAGTCCTCTGGGTTTTGAAACCCATGATGAGATCACAGTCACCAGACAGGTAAGTAATACAATGTTTTTGGTAACCTAATTGTTGTACTAGTTTATCATGTACACTGTTCAAAGTAAAACTGTGCTATACACCCTTTTTTTCTTTCAGGTTGTGATTGGTGGCAGGAACAAGTATCTCATCAATGGAGTCAACGCCAACAACACTCGTGTGCAGGACTTGTTCTGCTCTGTTGGCCTCAATGTCAACAACCCACATTTTCTAATCATGCAGGTTGGTCTTGTGTTAAGAGCAGTGCGATTGGTTAGAGGGTTTTAGATCTCTACAGTATTTCATGTAATGCTTCTAATATTTTAGGGGAGGATCACCAAAGTTTTAAACATGAAGCCACCAGAGGTAAAGCACACATGATATCTACCATCATTCATTTTCCCATACAAACTTTCCTGCCTTTTTCACGTTTTATAATAACAACCTCTTTTCTTTTAGATCCTTGCCATGATTGAGGAGGCGGCTGGAACCAGGATGTATGAGTGTAAAAAGATTAGTGCTCAGAAAACGATTGAGAAGAAGGAGGCCAAGCTGAAGGAGATTCAGACAGTATGTTAAATATCTCAACAAATTTTCTTCTAATATGTATTCTTTCATTGTACATATGGAAATAGTGTTGAAATGTTAAACCACTTCTCTTTATTCACTCTTTAAGATTTTGGATGAGGAAATTACTCCAACCATGCAAAAACTACAAGAGGTAGGTTCATTGCAAAAAAAAAAAAAAAAAATTCTAATTGCTGTCACTGACATATGATGTCAAAATTATTCATTTTATGTTATACATATTTCCCTCAAACCTTCCTCCCTCTGCAGGAACGCTCTTCATACTTGGAGTACCAGAAGCTGATGCGTGAGATCCAACACTTGACCCGGTTGTATGTGGCCTGGTTGTTTGTGTGTGCAGAAGAAACCAAGCTGAAATCTGCAGAGAATCTGAAGGTGATGCAGGATAACATCACCAAGATGCAAGCTAGCATGGCTGAGAATGAGAGCAAAGTCGAGGAGCTCTCAGCACAGATTCAGGAGCTACAGAAGAAAAAAGACCAGGTACACTGAAAGATGAGATTGCTAACTTTAGGGGGCTTTTTACACTTTAGTGACAACCCCTTTTCTTCAAATTTGGTAAGCTCTTAGCAAACAGTTTGTATTTTAATTTTAACAATTTTATTATTTCATTTACAATTTTGAGTTTTATTCTTTGCCCTGAATCAGTTTTGGAAGAAATGTTCAGAGTGATTTATAGCCCAGGGAAATCAAATTTTTACGAAACTAGTGCTAGAAAAAGGAACCCTGAAACATACTTGTTTGGCTCGACTTTTATCTGCTCATCTGTAGGAAGTGAATGGAGTATTAAAATCCCTGGAGGGGTGTCTAGCTGATGTGCAACGTGTGGACACCAAAGCTCAGAGTGCGCTTGACCTGAAAAAGCAGAATCTGAAAGATGAAACCAAAAAAAGGAAAGAGCTTGTCAAGAGTATGGAGGAGGTAAAAGGACAACACATTTTGCCATATGTACCTCGGTCTTGCAATCTTTTGAAAACAAAAAATAATGTTTTTCTTCACCCTTAGGACAAGAAAATGCTTGTAGTAAAAGAGAAGGAGGTTTCTAAGTTAACAGACCAGCTTCAAGCTCTACAGGAGGAGGGGCAAAAGGACAGTGCAGCAGTTGAGGCAGCTGAGCAGCATTTTAGGGCTGTGTCAGCGGGCCTTTCTACCAATGAGGATGGAGAGGAGGCCACACTGGCTGGGCAGATGATGACCTGTAAGAATGACATGAGCAAAGCCGATACTGAGGCCAAGCAGGTGAGGAAAGGACTTAAACATATTTGCTGTTCATGGTACCCAGGTCTTCAGTTTATATTCAATGGAAAGTTTTCACAACAGAAATGTATGCTCGATGGCATACAATATACAGTATATTATAAGCCCACTGTTTATGAAATTGTTCAGTATTATGAAAATATTCCATTTCTGTCCAGTCATCTTACAAATTTAATTGCTGTATCTTGTCTTTGTCCTCTTGCTGTCCAGGCTCAGATGACCTTGAAACACGCCCATGCTGAGCTAAAAACAAAACAAGCAGAGATGAAAAAGATGGACAGTGGTTACAAGAAAGACCAGGACACACTGCAGGCTATCAGGAGCAGCAGAGAGAAACTACGGGCTGAGCTTGCTAAACTTAACTATGAAGGTTTGAGACAGCAGATGTAGCCTTGTGCTCATGACAGCGGCTCTTCTCTTCACTACTTATTTTTGTATTAATGTTTGGGGCCTGCCTGTATGCAGATGGGAAAGAGGAGAGTCTGCTGGACAAAAGAAGAGAGCTGTCAAGAGAGGTTGCTAAACTTAAAGAAACCTATGAGCGTCTTGTGTCTCGCTTCCCCAACTTGCGTTTTGAATACAAGTAAGGATAAATCAAATTTGCTCATGTCTAATTTTTCTCCTTAATTATAATGCAGCTGTTTTTAACACACAAAATGATTGATTGATCCATATTGCATTTAAAGAGATGTTCTCAATTGTTAGAGCTTACTGCATATTTTCTCTTGCTTAAGTTATGTTGGAGATACACAGAAAAATATTTTCTATAACTTGTTGGGAATTAGCACTTTCTGATAACAAATGAAACACAGAACTCGCGGAGGAACTCCATATAAAACCCCAATATAAACCATGGGGGGGTGTGTGTGTGCATCGTGTAAGAGAAATAAATTGTAATATTGGAAAAACTAATAGAGCTACCTATGTAATTTGAAATGCCTGTCTTATTAAGTTATTTGAGCAACATTTGTATAGTATTTAATGTGTTTTTACTTTGCTGTCTTAAAGGGACCCAGAGCAAGGATGGGACCGTAGCAAAGTGAAGGGGCTGCTCGCTAACCTGATCACAATCCGTGACGTGTCTTACGCTACAGGCCTTGAGGTTGTTGCAGGAGGTCGACTCTATAACATTGTTGTTGATACAGAGGTAGGTTTGTTAAAGGGCAGTGTGCATGTGTTTTATGTTATTTTATTTCCAGTCTTTCTTTGCAACCACTGCACATTGCATGTGATTGTGCACTGGTCCATGTCGCAGTGAGCTTGCTTGTGGGGGAATCTTGGGTTTCTCTCTATTAATAACAAAATGAATTGATTAAAAAAAAAGAGTTTGGTCTAGGCTTGCTCTACCCATTGTGCATCATGAGGTGACTTTTGTTGTGAATTGGCACTATATCAATGTAATTGACTTGATCAGTGGAATAGTGTGAACAGAATAGTAGATGTGATTATTGTCTTTTGAAGGTGACTGGTAAAAAGTTATTGGAGAAAGGAGAGCTACAGCGTAGATACACAATCATTCCCCTGAACAGGATCTCAGCCAGGACACTCAATGACAAAGTGGTCAATACTGCAAAGAACCTGGTGAGAGAACTAAATCCTTTCTGTTTTGAAAAAAAAAGATTAGTAATCCTTCTGTCAGATCCTGAAACATGTCACCCTCTCTTTAATGTATTTCTCTTTTCTTATCATCTTTACATTTTCACATCTTCTCTTCTCTTCTCTCTCCTCTCTCTCTCTTTCCTTCCTCTTTTGTCAGGTTGGAAAGGAAAACGTCCACACAGCTCTGTCCCTGGTGGGCTATGAATCTGACCTGCGTAAAGCCATGGAGTACGTCTTTGGCTCTACACTGGTGTGTGACACTCTGGACAACGCCAAAAAAGTGGCATTTGATAAGCAGGTGATGACCAAGACCGTCACTCTTGGAGGGGACATCTTCGACCCCCAGGGAACTCTGAGTGGAGGTGAGAAAGTGTTCTAGATGTGGGCACACTACAGCTGGTTCCTCTTGTACACTCTAATGTCTTTTCTTAGAATTTTAGAATTTTCTGAAAGTTTCTCTTTGCTTCATCACCATTTTAACAATAATTACACCTGGAATAACAGTTTTGATTTACGTGACTAAATGAAATCCTTTTCACATACAATCATACACTGCATTGGACTTTGTTTTCCCTGCTTTTTCTCTTGTAGGTGCTCGTTCCCAGTCAGCATCAGTTCTGTCCAGCCTTCAGGAACTGCAGGAGGTTAGGGACAACTTGAATGACAAGGAGTCTCAGCTGCAGGATACACAACAACAACTGGCCAGCCTGAAGGGAACTGCAGACAAGTATGCAGATATTATTTTATGACATACAGTGGCTCTGTATCAGTGAACATGTGGAATGATAAGTAAAACAGGCCAACATATGAGGTTTAGTAGCACTTTTAAATAGTTTGTCCAGCTAAGATGACTGAAAGCTGACTTAGGCTACAAAGTGTCCTGCTTATTGTAAACCTTGATTAAAATTTAAAATTAGTCTTTATAGTCAGAATTTTAGTATGAGACCAGTATTAATATGATTTCAAATCATGTTGCTTGAGTGGAACTATCACATTATTTCCCAAGAAATTTTAATTCACATAATAAATCCACCACTATCTTCAGCATTTTGGTGCTGAGCTTGTACAATGTGAATAAAATCTGGTGAGTATAACATTGTTCAATCACAATGAAATTGCAGTTTTTTCAGCTTTCACAACTCAGTGCACTGCAACTTGAATTGCTGTGTATTTAAACTTTTTTTTTTTTTTTTCCCCCTCGCCTATATACATTAACTGCTTCGCTGCTTTTTTCTCCATCCAGGTACCGTCAGCTGAAGCAGCAATACGAGCTAAAGGTGGAGGAGGAGCAGATTTTGCAGGCCAAGTTGCAGCAGAGCTCCTTCCACCAGCAGCAAGAAGAGCTGGAGAGGCTAAGCAAGACTATTGGTCAGCATGCTGAAATATACACACACAAAACTAGGCAATTTTTGTATTCTGTATCCAAATGAACATTCATTTGTGTTTCCACTATGATAACAAATTGCCATTAAAACAATACATTGGTCCTGCTTAGATCTTTTTCCCCCTGCTATTCCGTGTGTTGTGTTTGCTAACAGAGGACAGTGAAGAGACTTTGCGAGTCACTAAGGAGGTGAAAAAACGGGCTGAAGAGAAGTACAAAGTGCTGGAAAACAAGATGAAAAATGCTGAGGCAGAGAGGGAGAAGGAGCTGAAAGCCGCTCAGCAAAAGCTCACTGCAGCCAAGGCCAAAGCTGACACGTTCAATAAGAAGCTGAAGCAGAAGCAGCAGGTACACTAGCCAGACACACATTTGTTTTCCATTTGATGAAATTGTTTTCAGTGGCAGTCAGAATGTGCTGATGCCTGTTGAATTGATTGAAGGTGTTTCTTCTCATGCACCTGTTGACAGGAATCTGATGCTGTGGCCCTGGAGCTAGAGGAGCTGCGGAGGGAGCAGGCTGGTTATGAGCAGCAGATTCAGGCTGTGGACGAAGCCATGGCATCCATCCAGGAGCAGATAGACAGTATGGCTTGCACCGTATCACAAAACAAGGTATATATCATTGTATTGTTATGGCCTCACTCATAGTTTGTTGTTTCACTGTAAGAGGTTAGGCGTCTATGTGGAATCCATTTTTTTTGTCAATCACAGTGAAATGTCCTTTGAATAACTCTGCTCTCTGTCCTGCTGTGCAGGAGGCCGTACGTAAAGCCCAGGAGGAACTTGCCAAACAGAAGGAAGTGATCATGTCTCAGGACAAAGAGCTTAAGGTGAAGTTTTGCCCTTACCGATTAGCACAGGATGCATCATACATGTGTACATACACACATCTCATTCCAGATGAGATGGATACACGTTTCTCCCTTTATCCTTTTAAAACAGGGTGTGACATGTGTAACATTTCTATAATTTCATTTTTTTGTGCACTCCATTTTTGATAAAAGCCACAAGTGTAAGCTTTCAAAGGCTTTTTATTCCAAGTACTTATTTGGTTCGGAGACTAGGAAGTTGGGGTTTTAGTGAATGTTGACAATTCTGTCAAGTTTTTCAGAGGAATTAAGAGGTTGTTTTCAAAAATATTTCAGGGTTTTTTTTGTGCTTTTTACAGGGCACCTTAGGACTTAATTCGAGGAGCATAGAGAAGCGACAACAGTACTAGACTAAAGTTAAAAACTAAAGTAATACCACAAATGAATAGAATTAATGTTGTTCACATGGACGCGTCTAGTGCTGACAGATTTTACCACTTGGAACTCTTTATTTGATCATTTTATTTGAATGATTCAGGGGAAGATTGCAGAGGCGAATAAAATACGAGAGCAAAACAATGAAGTCCAACTGAAAATCAAGGAACTGGAACACAACATTAATAAGCACCGGAAGGACAGCCAGGAAGCTGCTGACAAGGTACACACAGTGTTGACTTGCGTCAGCCAGTCTTTTGGTACAGTAAGGCATTTCCTCTCCGAGGTGTCCGAAAGTGTAATCTCATTCAGCATGATTGGGGTTCTCTTAACATTTCCTCTGTGTCGCGCTGTCTTCTTCCAGGTGTCTCGGATGCTACAGGAACATGAATGGATCCACTCCGAGCGCCAGTTCTTTGGCCAGCCCAACACTTCCTATGACTTTAAGACCAACAACCCCCGTGAGGCTGGCCAGCGGCTGAAGAAGCTGGAAGAGACCACCACCAAGCTGGAGAGGAACGTCAACAAGAGGGCCATGAACATGCTCAACGAGGCGGAAGAAAGGGTGAGGATGGAGGGAAAAGGGTTCAGGAAATTGTTGAATTACACCCTTGGACAATGTTTACATCTGTTACACACATTTTCTGTCCTGCAGTACAATGACCTGATGAAGAAGAAGAGGATTGTTGAGAACGACAAAGCAAAAATCTTGCAGACCATCAAGGAGTTGGACCAAAAGAAGAACGAGGCTCTCAATTTGGCATGGCAAAAGGTCTACAGTCTTTCATAAAATCATGTCTTACATTTGCATTTGTCTTTTGTCCTTTCATCTAACATTGTGACATGACCATAGCAATATGTGGACTTAGAGACAATCCCAATTTATGATCATTTATGAGCTGCAGTTAATTTAAACCAACCACTTGCATCATATCTATTGTGATAATTTGAATTTAACTTTGATTTTGTTTTTGATACAATATTAGATATTTTAATTAATCGATTATTTAATTTTCTTGATCAGTCAAAAATAGACATTACCACAGGGTTGTAGCAGTCTTTCTCTACCATTGGGTCATGACATCATAGTGACACCTAGTGGGATGCATAGGCGGTCGTATCGACAAATGTTTAGATGCAAGCTGATTTAATTTTTTGAGTGGTCTTAAATTCACAATAAAATAAAAACAAAATGTATTTTTTTCAGTCTGTATCTAAGAAAACTTTGCATTTGCATAGTGCTATGCCGATCATGACACACTACCAGAAGACAGTGACACGTGTTTCCTCACGTGTTGTGACATTGAATGAATTTGGTTTGGATTCATAACGGCAAACAGGATGCTAATGCAGATGAAAAAATGCATTGCACGAAAAGCTTTATGTTTAGCATCAGTGCGTAAAAAGTGAAACGGTTTAGTCAACCACCGTGACAAACCTAAGTGTTGTTGTGGTGTGACTCAACTCTGTCTACATTCTTGATGTAATCATCACCTTTCCTGAAACTATAATGTTTATCTTCATCTGCAGGTAAACAAGGACTTTGGCTCTATTTTCTCAACTCTGCTGCCAGGGGCAACTGCAAAGCTGGCTCCTCCACAAGGCCGTGGTGTCTTGGAGGGCCTTGAGTTCAAGGTTGCCTTAGGCACCACCTGGAAGGAGAACCTCAGCGAGCTCAGTGGTGGGCAGAGGTGAGGAAAAACATGCTTAAATGGTCACAGCTGTCAGTTGTTTTCTTCTGAACAAAAGGGTACAGTTTTGCATGTATGATAATGAAGTCAGTCATTGTTATTGAGAGCCCTCTGTTGTGTTTTCAGGTCACTGGTGGCATTGTCTCTTATCCTGGCCATGCTGCTGTTCAAACCTGCTCCCATCTACATCTTAGACGAGGTAGATGCTGCCCTGGATCTGTCCCACACACAGAACATCGGACAAATGCTGCGCACCCATTTTAGACACTCCCAGGTATGGTAAAACACGCAAACAAATTCTAGTTCCACTAAACTTCAAATTGTTGTGCAGAAGAACATCTCATAAAAGGTGTAACTACATTTTTAAAAAATAATTCAGCTGTTCACCCCATTGTTGCTGTTATCAGACACATACTCAAGTTACCTTGTTCAAATTCTCTCTGCAGTTCGTGGTGGTGTCTCTGAAGGATGGCATGTTCACCAACGCCAATGTCTTGTTTAAAACAAAGTTTGTTGATGGCATGTCCACAGTTACCAGGACTGCTCTTAGCCAGAGTGACAAAGTTCGTCAAGACAAGAGGAACAAACAGCTCATCAGCTAATCGTGGCGCTGTAGATACCTGAACCATCATATTCTAAATGTGCTCTGGTATTTCACCACTTAACTAAAAAAATTGTGGTGTCTGTAAATGCTTTGATGGGATCGGATGTGCAGTTTTTTTCTGTGACCATAATCTGAAAAGTTCTGTTATGGTCAGTGGCCCAAATCTGTTCATGCTTAAAACATCTTTGTGGAGCTTCTTAACATGTTTGTATTTAAAACTTTCTACTGTATATTTCAGTCTTCGGTTATCCTGTATTGTTTTGTAGCCTTTTGTTCATGTGTTTTTGTTATACTTCAACATGCAGCTGATGTGTCCATATATATTAGTAAATAAAGCAGGATAAATCCAAGTACCTAGCTGCTTGTTTTCCCATTGTTCATGGATTGAAATTACTTTGCAGACTGGATAAAAGTTAATAATTTCAATTAAAATTTGATTTGGGCAAGTAATTGGGCAGACTTAAAGTAGAATTTATTTAATTTTGGATCCCTCTAATAATACCAAAGGCTCTGGCAGACAATTGACATCGAATGTCCACATTCCAAGTAATTTTTCAGAGGGCATGTGGGAAAAAGGCCAAGACTCAGAAAAAGCTGTACTTGACAAGTTTTTATTTTACACTAAATATATGAAAGAAAAAAAAATCACTTTCAACATAGTTTTATTTGATTCAAAACAAGTTCAAACAGCATCACTTTGAACACTTTTTTTTTTTTTTTTTTTTAATTCTCAAGACATCACAAAACTTGCATTACCTTGCTCATTGACCTTGCAAACAAGAGGAAGAACAGAGATTTATCTGTGCCTCAGCTCTTTCAGCATTGCTCTGCAACAGTGATAAGCGTGGAAAGTGTCCACACCCCTGAAAAGTGCAATTTCAAATGACAGACTGGTCACCCCTCTGCTAAAGGTATACAACCTGCTGTTCTAATATGTAATTAGGCAAATCCACAGTAGTTAGTAAAAGTCCCCATTCTGGGACTATAGGTACATAGCATCCACAAACCCAAAACATTGGTTTATATAATATTTATCAGCATCTTACTGTCCATTTAAATGAACCAAATAAAACATGACACATTACAATGAACCTCACCCTTCAACAGTTTCCACTAATTTCAGATTTGGAGCAAGGTGTGTTGCAGTCTTTTCAAACTTTAAAGTTGTGATTTGTCAGATTGAATAGAGCAGTCCCTCACACAAAGCCAGCTTCAAAAGCTCATAAGAAATAAAGATAAGTAATGTAGTTATTTCAGAGATCTGTCAATGTGTAAAGAAATGCATTAGAGGAGTG
>KV751317.1:21919869-21930525 GCA_001698575.1 Mola mola | reverse complement strand
ATATCCCTAAAAAAAAAAAAAAAAAAAACCCAAAACAAATGAATAAGCAAAATGAGTATAGATTTAATCGTGTAATATCCAAAAATGTCAAGGAAAGTATTCTTTGCAACTGTGCATACACCCATCTCTATATAGGTAGAAAATGTTTCATGCCTCAAACCTGGTTCTATTATATTGTTTTGATGCTTAATTAGTGTCCAGGATTAAAGGATTTTTTTTAAAGAAATTTTTAGAATATATAAAACCTTGGAAAATGTGATAGTTAATTTCCCTGAACTTGTTCTTTTTTTAATTTGAGCAGTGGTCCATTGTTCTGAGGAGAAGGTGTCATATACCCTGAGTCTGGGGGTTTCTCGGCCAAGACTTTCCAAGGATCTCAAAAGCACAAAGCAGAGCTTCAGTCTGCAACTCTTTCTCCTTCATGTCTCTATCATCATCATCATCCTCCAGTGACCTAGGTGACACACCACCGCTTTGTGGGCAGCTCTGTTGGGAATTAGGAAAACATAATGAGCAACATAGTAATGGTGTGCTATAATAACAAATAAATAGTATTATGTGTTTGAACCTTCTTGATCAGAGGGAAAAGAATCTCGGCCATGTCACTGAAACGGTCCTCCTGGCTGCTGTGAAGGATGTCTCCAGTACAGCGAAGAGCAGCCATTCTGTACACCAGACTCTCTTTACGACATTCCTTCAGCACAACCTCCAGCACCTCACAGATGGAAGGCTGGCCTGCACAAGGCTTCTGCAACTCTGTGCTGAAAGACAGAGGAAGCGGAAGAATGGAAGTGATGAA
Source organism: Mola mola (assembly GCA_001698575.1). NCBI lineage: Eukaryota > Metazoa > Chordata > Actinopteri > Tetraodontiformes > Molidae > Mola > Mola mola. The sequence goes on along the minus strand of KV751317.1, from coordinate 21,929,726 downwards.
GTACCAAAAACATAAAATGAATATTGTTCTTCAGACAAAACTAAAAGTTCGGTAAGGAGTCTCACCTGCATTTAGAGACTACTGATCCAATGGCTTTCAATAGCTCCTCCTGAAACGAGAAAAAAATAATTAAAACAAACTGTACTTTTTTTCTGTTTTTTGAGTTGCCCCGTTCTTACCTTGCCAGCCCATGTACGTCCAGACAGACCCTGCATCAAAGCTGTTAGCACCATGCCAAGGTGTGGTGCCACCAATGAGCCTGTTTGTTCCTTGGCTACAGTTGCCATGGCAGCTGCACCCTGAGCCTTCATCTTCCAGGACTGGGACTGCAGTGCTGTCTGAGTGATAGTGATCAGCTCTGTCATGTAGAGTCGGATGCCTCCAAAGCTTCCTATGTTTAACACAGACAGAGAGATGTTTTGTTTCTAGAGTGTGTTTTTAATTCATTATCACTTTTAGACAGCATTTAATCAATATATATAAATAATTTTGTTGTTTAAGGGATTGACTTAGCTGGCAATTCTTTTATACTGTACAAGCATTCCTCACCAGGAACATTCTCCTGCCACACCTCAGCCCACAGCTCGGAATCATGGCTCTCTCCTTTTTCCTCGTCAGGAAATGGCGCCTGATGCATTCCCAGGAAGGCCAGTGGCAGAGCCACTCCTGCATGAGCCTTAAGCACATCAGGACTATAGTGGCTGATGGCATGCACAGTCAACACACATGATGACTTGTATATTGGCTCTAAGGAACAAATAATTAGAGAGCAGACGACAGAAGATGCAGAAAGTCATTACATACTTTAGGAAAAATTATGGATTTTCTGTGTTTGTTTATGTACCTTCTTTTTCCAAATACCAGCTGTTGAGCTTCAGTAGTAGTTTCTCTACACTGCTGTCTTTTGCAGTCTGATGGAGAAACAATTATGTTAACGATGACAACAAGCCTCAAGCCTTTGTATCATTTAAATGATTGAAATGATTTTAACAGCTTAAAAGGTGTGGTGCTTACCCTGACGAGGTGCCCCAAAGCAAATGAAAATTGTTTCTGTACTACAGTGCTTCTATCATGGATACCACTCAGCAGGGCACTCATCAGTTTACCTGGAAACGTCAAAGTATGTTTGCCTTTAGTCCATTTACTTCAAACAGTAAGCACTTTACAGGAAGAGATGAATACACTCATGTTTAACCTGAGTATGAGGTGAGGTCCTGTGGGCACTGCACTGTGAGTGAAACTATTACACTTGCACACCCACCCTGTGCCAAGAAGAGACAAATATTAATAGGCTGAAAAGGAGTGCTACACTTTTACATACATAAGACAAGGTGGATTTCTAAGACAATATGAACCAATTAGATAAAATCTAAGAGTCTCAGAAGTTTTTAATCTACCTTGGTGCCTAAGCCGACTCCACTCTTGAGCAACTCACACAGCCTGGGAACCAGATCTCCCAGCACAGAAACATCGAGGTGCTGCAGACACTGAGCATAGGCACATCCATATTAAACACATCTCACTGGCTTTGTTGTATTTAGTCAATGAAGAACCTCAAATTGTTTTCAATGACAACTATGTCTAATACCTTCAAGGAAATGAGTAATTCACATTTAACAGCATTTACCATATTAATGGTCTCCATCATTGGGGAGGATTTGGCAGCACTCAGCCTGGCAGCATCCATGGCACTCTAGAGAGGCAGAGAGAATACATGTCAAGTCTGAAATGTAATCAAACTTACATACGATGATGACCACACTCAAGTGAAGAGGCAGCAGATCGGTCTGATATTACCTTTTCCTGCTCTGTGGCTCTGAGACTGAGGTAGTTGAGGACCTGAGGCTCCAAAGTGCTAAGGGCCTCCAGGAGGGCTGGTATCAACCGGGAAGCGTGAGGCTTTAGTCTGGGGCCGGCTGTTTTACTTATCTTCACTAGGGTCTGGATACTGGTAGGTCATAAGTGTTTGAGAGAGAACAAAGCAGACAATTCCATGACTCAAAGTCATACTAAGGGCTGTTGCTAAGGATGTTGGGACCCTAAGTGACATCTTTTAATATGCCTCTTACAATGGCCTCAACTTTACTATATTATAAAAAATATATAAATAACACACACAATATGGAGCAGCTACTTCCGTTCAGGATTATTTCCAGATATGTCATAAATTGATAATGTAGTTTATTCTACAGTGGTTGAACAAAAACAGTAGGATATATTTAACAACTTTTAATTTTGGTTGAGTGAGTGTTTTGTAATTGACTGACAAACAAATAGCATAAGTTGCCTAAAAAAAAATTGACTGTTACCTTAGTGAGCGGACTTCTGTCACATTGCTAACAATGCCTTTTTCCAGAAGGGTTGGTAACATCACCGCTACAGTTCTCTGGGCTGCAGAGCCTGTGGATTCACACATGCGAGTGCACACCTGGACAGAGAGAAAACAAAAAAGTTGGATAATGGAAATAAACTGAAATATACACACAGGACAAAGTTTTCACAAATATTACCTTACTGAGTGTCTTCAGTGTTAGATCTGCAGCTTTCCTCACAGACTCCTGAAATGCAAAATGGCATTAACCAGAAGTGAATTTATACTTAAGACGTGTTTATAATTACAGCACTAAAGATGAGAAAATAATACCACAGAAATCTAATCATGCTACTTCGGTCATATGGACATGGTTTTGTTTTGCAAGGTCTGAAGTGGAGCATACAAAAGTGTTCTGAAAAATATCTGTTAATACCAAGAGTAACAGCATAACAAATCTATTGCAGCATCTGTGACAGAAGCATACAATTGAATGGAAGCAGTGCGTGTCTCATTGAAATTCTATCACCACAGCACCCAAACTACTACAAATAGAGCGTTAGCTGCCATGTTTTCCAGCATCTTATAGGTCTAGGCAGGACACACATGGAAAGAAACTTTGGATGCATGGCAATTCACATAGGTTAAGACATGGGGTCCATTTACAATGGAAAAGCCTGGTTTTGTCAGGATGTTAAAAATAATCAAACCCCAAGAATGAATGTCTGAGCCAAAAATATTTTTCACATAACATTAGCTTTACCCCATTTATACAACAAAACTTGAGAAAAGTGCAGCTAGATAAGCATGGCTTTACATGAGCCTGACTGTTCATTTATGGGCGGGCACTGAACAGCATCTGCCTCCAGACATTCTACTTCCCTGATGATCACATTGGGGACTGAATAGCTTAGGGGCTTAAATAGAAATAATAAGTAATAGCCCTAATACACAATGCTCTTGCAATTGTGGTATTTTTGTCATTATTGTATTTTGTTATTACCATAACTTAAGTGTTGTAATTTGCATATAATTTTAATAAAGAAAAATACTTTTTCTAATTATGTTCTCCTTTTTTTGTTTATATAGGCAGAAAATATTAATTAAAATCATGAAAAATAAAAAGTCGACATTTAATTCTTTACCCATATTGCTCTGCCTATTGTTTTATTCTTATTGTCATGCCAATTTTACATTATATTCCATAGCTTTTTTACATTGTGTTAATGATCTCACCCTGTTGCTCATGAAAAATCAAAGCAACACTGACTGTGCTCATTTCCTGCTCACCTTGATGTCATCAAGAACTCTGAACAGTGTCTCCCAAATTTCTGCTAGGTGATCGATGAGGTCATCAGCTTGGCGGCCACGAATCAAGTCATTCAGGGCTAGGCAGCTACGAAGAAAAACAATGGTTACTATAATTATATAGTTACAATTACAATGGTAAGGGTCGTGTATAGACAAAGGGAGAAGCATATAAGAAAAAAAACTTTAAGAGATTTAAGAGGGATTGAATAATAGAATATTAGATTGCTGTTATCTTGACATTATATCTTGGAGGAAATCACAAACAAATTTACTGCATAAAATGAGTTGATGAGTAATAAATACTCTTGGCTATTAGCAAGGACACATAACGGAAACGACTGCAGAGACAAAACCTCCGAACAAGGACAACTGGACTGCAGCTGTCAAAACTGCACTGAAATTGATATTTACCTTGAGAATAAAATATTAGTGAAATACTGGACAAGACAGTGTGTATATACCATCTGTATGTGCTTTTACAGCATAATATTTAGACTAGAGCCCAACGATATATCAGTTGGCCGATTACAGTTATCAGTATCGGCTGATATACAAAAAAATGCTTTTAAAGAAGACAACATAGAAAAAGGTGCTCAGAGTCATTTGTAATTATATAATTTCCAGTGAAGGTTACTGTTTCAATGCGTTTGTGTCATTTAAAACAATTAAAATTTATTGTTAATCAGTAAACTATTCAGCCTCCATTACACGTTTGTTACAAATTTCTGATAACCTCATTTGAGGGAATCTTGCAGAAAGTTGGCATATACCAGTTAATCAATCAATTAACTTTTTTACTCTCTAATATCAGTATCAACATCAGCCCCAGAAATTGCTATTGATTGGGCTCTAATTTAGACTCAAGATTCTGTACTAATATTGTATTGCTCATTTTAATTCATCATTTAGCTTGAAAAATGAGTTTAAAAGAAAAAAAAAAGAAAAGTGAAAGTATTTAGTTTACTTGCAAAATCAATTATAGTATCTGGGTAAATAAATTCATGAAAGTAGATAATAGTTTTAAGTAGTAATCTTTCAGAGATGGATTTTTAGTGTCAGCATTTTTTGCATCTAGGTGAATGGTAAATGGTAAGTATCCTGTATTTATATAGCACTTTTCTAGTCATTGTTGACAACTAAAACAGCTTTTATAATATAGGTTTGGCATTCACCCGTTCACACACACATTCATACACTGGTGGCAGTGACTACCTCGCAGGGTTCCTCCTGCTCATCAGGAGCAGCGTTAACCATTCACACATTCATACACTGATGATGCAGCATCAGGAGCAATTTGGGGTTCAGTGTCTAGCTCAAGGACATTTCGACATGTTAACTGCAGGGTCTGGGATCGAACCAGGAACCTTCTGATCACTGGACGACCACTCTACCATCGGAGCCACAGCTCATCTTTTCATCCCTCTGTTGTTTGTTTTTAGCAGGCTTATGCAAAAACTACTGGATAGATTTCAGTGAAACTTGGTGGAGGGTGGAGGAATGGGCAAAGGAAAAGTGAAATAAATTTTAGTGCTGATCCAGATAAAGCAGAGGATCCAGGGATTTTAATTTAAGGGGACGGTTGTGCTTTTGTGGGGATATGCACTCTACCTAGTGCCATTTTATTTCTACCTGGATTCGCGTACTCTCCAGGTATTGCTGGTCAAGTTACAAATGACATCCTGCAGGATCTCCTTCAGATACCTATCAACCTGAAAAAAATCAGAATACGAAACATGCTCACATCACCTGTAATGAAAATACATCTATGTTAATATCCATTTGTTCATACATGCATGTGTCTGTGCATGCACAATCCTCAACTCCTACCAGGGTCTTATCAGTGACCACAGCATCCCAGATGCTGGTCATGGCCTGGCGAATGCTCAGGTTGGGGTCAAACTGGTAGCGGTAGAGACGAGGCACAAGCTGGGGTAGGAATGGAGCCAGCTGCTCCCCAGCCTTGGCTGCAATCATGTGGAAACCAAAAGCTGCTCCCTGACAGGAGAAGCCAGGTGGACGGATGAGTGAGACAGATGGGAGGAAAAGTGGCACATCGGCTGTATAAGAAAGACAACTGACAATATGATGAGTAAGTATGATACCTTGCGGGAGTTCCACATGGCATGATGATTGGCCAGGTTCATGAACTTGTAGACGAGATCAGGTTGATTTAGGTCACTTGCCAACGAGCAAAGCTCCTTGTATGTGGTCAGGCCTCGACTGCCAGCAGTCATCAATGCAATGATGAGTGAGAGGGTCAATTTAAAAACACAGAATGCAAAAGGGGGAAAAATAACAAAATAATAATAACAATAATTGAAACATTTTACTTACCCATCAGGTGTTTTCCCCAAACTTTCTCCTTGGAACACCTCTGTATCTTCTGAAACAGCATGTTTCACTCTGTTTGAAAACAAAGAAGAATGTTACACTTTATACTCCTTTCATTTCTTTGTCCTTTATTCAACCATCCTCTCACCTTTTACCAGTCATGAGTGTTTCAACTAGGGTGGATACCAGTTTCTGCTGGTCAGCCTCTCCTCCCATCTCATAAACAAGGCCCAGGCCCTTAGATGACACATCCTGACTTAACTCTGAATAAAAGAAGTGACAGATGAAAAACGTGGAAGGACAGTAACGAAGGTATGCTGAGTGCAGTTATAATACTGCACTGGTTGGTGTTAAGTTATGAGAGGATCTTTATTACCATCAGGGTCAGAGAGAATAGAAATAAACGCCGTCTGAATCTCCTTCAAATGGGACTGTACAAGTAAAAAGAAGATTATTTGGATTACAAAGTTTGACACAAAACAATTTGTAATAATTCTCTTTCTCATGAGGGGGGAAATAGGCATATACAGTTCAAGATCATAAATACAAAATAAGACCTTTAAAGTTAAGTATTGAAGAAAAGCATTTATAAAGTATAACGTATTTATTTTTCACTTGACATTTTTCAAAATAAAAGTAAAAGACAAGCTATAAGTTTACACACTACAATGAAGGGAAAAATACCAATATTAAAAATCATAAAGGCTTAACTACTTTTAAGCAACCATGAGTCCTGCAAAAACTGTTACTGTTTCAGTGATGTCAGATTTCCTCCTTTGAACCGTGACACTTATTTGTCTTTAGATTAAGAAGTATCACTGTACAATAGACACACCATTATTTCTTTGTGTTGGCTGAGTTTTTTGACCAGGGAAAGCAGCCATATGCAGGCTGCCTGTCGGACATGGGGGTTCTGGCTGCATATATACTTGAACAGGATGGAGTTAAGGACCCAAGGGACCACATCATTGTTTTTCACGTCTAAAGATAAAAGGAAATATGAGGGAATATAAATGTGGTTACAAAAATATTTTTGATTGAAAAAAAAAAAAAAAAAGAAAAAAGATCTAATATCTGCATACAAGCAAGTATGCACAATATGTCCTTCATCATGACAGCCAGTATCATAATGCAAGAGAAGGTTTGAAAAAGTACACACCACGCGGTGGGCTGTATTGGTCCTCTGTGCAGGTCCATGGGTCTCTTGCAGCTCCAGAGCTGGTGCCTATTGCAGCATTGGTAATAGCCTCACCAACTGTAAACTGTAGCTCCACCTGTTTGGCCTTAAAAGAGGGGAGAAAAAAAAAAAAAAAGATATTTACACCAATAAGCCACACTAACAGGCTTACAGGGGGATCATGTCAAAGATTTAGCTTTGTACAGTATAAATTTGAAATTTGAGAACTTCGTTTTTGATGATATGTTAAAAAGATGATCTGTTGTTAATGAATAATCTTTTTTGCGCTCTTGTGGCCCTTAAGCTTGCAATCGTTATAACTACCTTTGACCAATGTTTCATACCTCTACAGAGTCCATGAGACCCTGCAGCAGCTTCTTCTGATGAGGGAAGTCTCCATCTCCCACAGGCAGGTAACCTAATGTCTGGATTGATCGCTCCTTCATCTGGACCATGTACATGTGCAGACAAAGTATGTAGAAACAGGATTATTAGAATGAACATATAAATCACAAGTCTCTTAGCTGAAGATATGGGATATAATAGGAGATATAGGATAAGGATAGTAGTCCTAGGTTACCTTTGTGCTCTCCTTGCCAGAGGGAATGCGAGCCAGTAGGTTTTCTACCATTGACATTTTAGAGAAGCCCTCCCCATCTGTAGGGATCAGCAGGGGACCATTCCGTGCTATTTCTCCCAGAGCTGTACAAGCAGCTACAGCCAGCAGTGCACTACTGCTACCCAGGAAGGGATCGGGATGGACACACACACACACACACACACACACACACATACACACGTGGATGAACTACCTGGACAGAAAGTATTTCTTTTAAAGTAAATTGTGTTGACACAAAAGTATAATGACAAATAAAAATACCTTATTACAGGAAAAAAAGGCTATTTAACATCAAATAGAGTAAATTGTGTTGACACAAAAGTATAATGACAAATAAAAATGCCTTATTACAGGAAAAAAAGGCTATTTAATATCAAATAATTTAACAACCACTTCTTCCTCCTCTCTCGGTTTTACCTAGCTTTTTCTAGGCGTCACTACAGCGAATCATTGTCCTCCATCTCTCCCTGTCCTCTGCATCTTCTTGTCACACCAACTATCTGCATATCATTTCTCACCACATCCATGAATTTTCTCTTTGCTGTTCCTCTTTCCTTCCTGACTTTCACATTTGATGTTACTTTTTTGCCACAGACCACTCCCGACAGTTTCTCCACCTACTCCACCCTGCCTGCACTTGCTTCTTCACCTCTACCACACTCCCTGTTGCTCTGAACAATTGACCCCAAGTACTTCAACTCATAGGCATTTTTCACCTCTACTACCTGTAACCTCACCGTTCCACTTGCCTCCCTTTCATTCACACAAATGTATTCTGTCTTGCTACGACTGACTTTCATTCCTCTTCTTTCCAGCACATACCCCCACCACTCCAGGTTTCCTTCCACTTACTCCCTGCTCTCACTACAGATCACAGTGTCATCTGCAAACATCATTGTCCACAGAGATTCCTGCCTGACCTCATCCGTCAGTCTGTCCATCACCAAAGCAAACAAGAAGGGGCTCAGGGCAGATCCTTGATGCAGTCCCACCTCCACCTTGAAGCCACCCATCACTCTTACAGCGCACCTCACCAGTGTCATACGGCTCTCATACATATCCTGCAACAATCTAACATACTTCTCCGCCACTCCAGACTCTCTCATACAGAACCACAGCACCTCACTCGGCACCCTGTCATAGGCTTTCTCTAGATACACAGAGACACAAGGCATCTCTTTCCTACCTTATCTATACTTCTCAATTAGCATTCCGTAGTGCTCTTTCTTGTGATGTAGGAAAATGATGCAAAATAATTACATACCAATTGTCTTTATGGCCATGGGAACAAGTTCCTCATCCTCTTGAGATGGGATATTAATTGGCTGAACCTTGTACTGCGAAGAATCCCTCAAGGTGGCAAGTTTCTTCTTGCTCACGTACCTTCCTACCATGTAGCCGAGAGCTAAGATGGCTCCATGCTGAGTCTCTGGACTCTGTTTTAAATCAAGTGATAAATATTTTTTCAATGTAAAAAATTTTTTTTTTTTTTTTTAAAAACCAAGAAAAATTATTGAGGACTTTGTAGAGACAAAAGGGCTTACATGGTTGTCGTTGGTGATTTTGACCAGATTGTGCACAGCCATCTGCAGCTCATTGCCAGTCATGGCAGAGACCACCAGTGCATACAGCTGGGCTGCAAGCTCCCTCATGTCCTCTTTATTTGTGTTCATCAGACTCTGGAGAAGAGGAAAAGAGTCGCAAATGCTTTTGATTTTAAGAGACAGGAAAAAATGTTTTGTGGTGCTGATATTTCTTAATCACAGCATAATAAATTTCAATGTAGAGTGACCATCATCCTACATTTAAATAAAAATCTAAATTACTTAAGATACTCACTTTAATCCAGTCAATTTTATCAGCAAATCTAGGGGCCAGTTTATCTTGGCAGACAGACACCACCTCCAGCAGACAGTACATAACTGGAATTCCTGTTGAGAGATTATTGATAAAGCGAAATAAAGAAAACATAGGACTACCATGATTTTCTTGTGTTTTTTTAGAATACACAACATACAGATGAATCTACATTTACTATACTTTCACTTAACAGAAAAAAAAACACCCTTTGTGTACCACTACAGTGAATTTGACCAAATATCCAAATC
>KV751317.1:21904500-21919845 GCA_001698575.1 Mola mola | reverse complement strand
AATTAAAAAAAAAAAAAAAAAAAAAAAAAAAATCACCCTTAAATTTTTGAAGAAGCCTATACTAACAATGGAGTCCTAACTTAATCCTGTAATATCTCACCCCCTACAGCAGAGAGCAGTTGCTGCAGCAGATCAATGTAGACATGAACAGGGTTAGCATCTGAACCCTTTGACACTGAAAGCTGATGTTCCGAGGACAGCAGCATGTGGACATAACGACCAATGGCTGGTGCATCATCCTGCATGTCTGCCAGGCAAGTGGATATGGACGTGGCCCCAGCACTATAAGCTAAACACATCCTCAGGTAGAGCACAATCTGTGACAACAGAACAGAAAAATAAGGTGCCGGCAGCATGTACTTCACACAGTATATAAAAACATTAGAATTCATCCTATCCCTAATCTATATTTACCTCCCCAAATGCTGATGGGTTGAAAGGAACAGTGGAGGTTCCGACAATGTATTTAGCTGGAGTTCTGATTCTCTGAGCAGCCTGAAAGTGATGAAAATTACAAAACCAAAAACATCCAAGATTTATTATTTTTTCCAGCAAATCTAGCCACCTGTTACCCTGGATGCATTGCCTTCAAGACAAAGACATACACACCTTCTCCTGGACATAGGCCACCATGTCAGGGAAGGATGGCATTGGCTTTGGTCCCTCTTTCTCTGACCTTTTGGTAGGAAAAGCCCTCAGCACCCTCTGGGCCTCACCAGACACCTCCTCCCTCCTATAACACAGGAAACTATCAATGAACTTTCAAGAAAATACTGATACATTTTTGTTGCAATCTAATTAGCATTAAGCAGAAGGGTTTCTTTTGTTTATTGTGACTTACGGGTCTCCAGCTGCCAGTAGCAGCAAGTATCTTGATGGCACATGATCAGGAGCAAACACTGTGCTGGCAAACTTCATGGCCACCTGCCGAACTTGCACTTCAGGCTGCTCAAAAAAGAACAATCCAAAGTTCAGGGTTAAGGATTTTATTTCCTTTATAAATCAATTATTAATTTTGCGTATGTGCACTCACCTTTCCAATGTATGCTGCCACCAAGGCCTCCATCAGATTTAGTAGTGCCCCCTGTAGGTTAGCATAAGCTCCAACCATCATAGACAAAGCCTCCTGGATGGCAAGACGGACATCAGGCCCTTCCTAAAGAGATGGCAGATAGCACCAATGTGTTGTGAGGGTATGTAAGGATTAAACAACAAACTAAGGAGACGTTTTGTTTTATTGCACTGTTGTGTGCTGCTGAATTGTCACTAAATTCAAAGTCAGATTTGTGTGAGCTCTTTCACCTACCTTGCACATGGACTCAAAAAACTGCTGTACAAGTGCAATATCCTTCGTAAAAAGTTGTGGCATGCGGCTAGAGAAGATATAAAAAGTAAATTATTAGATTATTTTAATTATTTTTTTTTTTCAAAACCAAAATGAGAATGTTCTAAAAAAAAAAAAAAAGCAATTATTTCATTATACCTTGACAGTTTTCCAACGGCAGCGTAGGCAACACATAGTAACTTAGGGTCCTGCAAAGACAATTGCTGTTACATTTAATCAGATTAAACCGCATGAAACAGCACTTTAAATGTTGCCATGTGTAGTTTTACCTCTTTGTATTCATTGATGAGCTTAGTAAGACCATTAAGCAGCATTAGACCCAAAGGCTTATTACTGTCAGGGCATCTGGAAAAAAAATACCCAATACTTTTTTTTTTTCCAAAGGCAATTAAAACAAAAAAATATATGACTGAAAAGAAGAAAATTTCTTACACCATACAGATGTGATGGACAAACTGCAACGTGAGAGATAGCAGTTTATTGTTGGTATTTACTCCAAACAGACCATCATATACAACCTGTAGTAAAAAGAAAAGGGATAACTTTAGCACATAACACATATGATGTCCTTAAAAATGTTCTTGCTTACCACCAGACCTTATTGAATCACATGCGCACAAGAATGGACAAAGAGTTTACCTGGATATTAGCAGGAAAGCACTCTGCCGCTAGACGTGACCGCAGAAGATGTGGGAGGATCTTCAGCTTGACTCTCGTGCTAACTGGCTCATGCTTCAGCTCTTGCTTCACATTTCCGGCCTAGTGAACATACAAAACGGTATGATTTACTATATTTTTAAATAATGCTTATATCTGAATATTGACTGTTGTGCTTACAAACCTTTGTTTTAAGAGGAACATCCCCCAGATACACCTTGTACATCTTGTTGATAATTATGGGATTGTTCCAATCAATGATACTGGAAGATAATAAAGCAAACATAGTACATAAGTAATTATCAGAGTAAAATTGTACTTTAAGCACCTTTTTATAATGGATATACATACAGTCAGTAAACTTTCATATCGTATAAAGTAAATGTTTCTGGCAATGAACCAATCAAATGGAATGATTGATCAGATTTTAACAAGTGAACCTAATAACTGAACAGTGAGTCGGATAAAAACATTAATTGAGTAGATGACTTAATAATCTGTAAATTACAGATGAAACGGAGCGGACTCCACCTCCTACCTCTGTTTGCTCTTCAGCTCCAGATCAGCTGCAGTGGCCACACTGTGTCGGGTGTCACTTGACGCCACCACCAGGTGCACCACCGTCTCCACCTCTGGAACCTGCTTTGCCTCAATGAACTTCACTATGCCCAGTTTACACTGTTGATACCAAATACACATAAAGGAATCATTAGCTAATACTCAACATAAAATATTAAAATATGCATCACTAAATATATCATTAAGCCGGACAATACCTGGATTCACACATAAACTCATGTTGTGTGTGTGTTATGTGTTTAATTGTACAGGTATATTGGATTGAATGAAGCTACAGCTATTGTAACAGTCAAGCTGTTCCCAGAGGGTATACAAAAGCACAGTATAAACCACCCAAACAGACAAAGACAGCCAATAATCATCCTTCAACTTCAATTATTGTACCTGCTCTAGTTGCTCAGCGCTCCACTGGGCCTCGCCAATCACTCTTTTGGCAGCATAGACACTCATCCCTGGGGGAGGCTGGGGCAGACCCTGACCCTGGCCACCCGCAGCTACTGTGCCCTCTGCAGAACTCCCCTGGGAGGAGGAGGAGGAGGGAGCAGGGCGAGTCGGGGATAGGTTCAACACAAACCTATAAGAGCAGAGGAGAAAAGTCAGCATTGTTGTTCAAATGTTAAGATGGATCCAAGTAACCAACTAGCACACTTATTTCTCCAGTGTAAGGCCCTTGGTAACACAATACCAAAAGCACACAGAAGGAACTCACCCATAAGGCATTAGTAAAACATCTAACATGAACTCCTGCAAAAGCTGCAGCGTCTTTGGCCTTTCAGTGAGGTTAAAGAGAGAAGTGTTCTTGGAGGTGTCTGCAGGATACTTCATATGAAAAAGAGTAGGGATGAGCAGGTGCATCATGCTAGGAAAAGAGAGAGAGACTGTTTTTCAACACCAAATAAAGAGGACTGAGGCAGTATCTGTGATTACTTCACACATTGGGCGACTGAGGTAACCTAACGTGTCACATTAATCCTGCAATGTGATAATAGTACATATCCTTGTGTTTCCGAAGGTGTCCGAGTGAATGCAAGCCCTTACCTGTCCTGCTGTGGCTGTGGCTTGCCTTCCATGGCAGTGAGAAGGGTGGGGGCCAGTTCGCACTGTTTCCCCACCTCCAGGCGGGGATAGCCCATTTTAATGTAGATGATGGTGAAATTCTACAAAATACATAAAGAATCACCAGTTCTTTCTGAAGTTGCAGACCCATACTTATACAACATGAGAACCAAACTTCAGATTACTTCTGCCTGAAAGTTTAGCCTGGAATGCTAAACAATGCATTTTAGTGACAGTAAAATAAACCTTTTTAATACGGAATTAAAAATACAGAGATATAGGAATTAGGAAGGCAAATTATATGTCACCATTTCAGGAAATACATTACTCCCAGAAGCTAAAATTTAGAAAAACTCAAATTCTTCATTGTATTATAATGGATTAAACTACTGGATTCACAAGAGCAAAACTGTAAAATTTGTTTCTTACCGTAACAAAGGTGGCAGCTGCAGGATCCTGGTACTGTACCAGCAAAGTTTCTACTGGTAGCTGAATCTTCGGTCGACTTTTTATCCGTTTGTTGAGATGAACCAACAACTCCATGACCTAGTCAAGGCGGCACAGAAAGTAATTTGGTGGTTTGCTTACATTGAATAGCTGTCAAAAGTGAAATGATCATGGCACCTTGTAAGTATCTTTTGATCAGGGGGAAGTTGAATCCATATGATAGATGTTATGTGAACTTATCTTAAGTTTTGGCTAAAAGAAGCTATGATGCTGGCACACTTGGTTGTGACTACATCACATTATAATTTATTTATGTTTTTATCTTCTGCATTGTCAGGGCTGCCACAGTAGAAATGATTAAGGGTGCAACTTCAAGAATTAGTGTCAAATAGTTATTACTAGTAGCTATCAAGGTGGCTGGCAGACAAAATCAGGCCTTTCTAAAGCAATTCAATTCGGCAACATATTGAACAGATTTTATTTAACTGAAGTACATGGCATTTTCTAAAAAAAAATAAACTAAATTGAATAGGTACTTTTGGTGATTGAACAACAGTGTTTTGAACATGAACCAAAAACAAAAGGAGACTGTTCATGTCAAAAAAAGTATAGTTTCTATTACCTCGACCTCGAACAGATGAGGAATTCAAAAGAATCTAGTTGAAAAATCTTAACTTGAAGAAAGCACTAAAATACCATATGACCACTCATTTTGTTGCGAAAAAGACAGTGCATGAAAATTTCATTCAAATTTGTGTTTTGGCTACATCTGTCATTAAAAAACTGACTGACAAAATAAAACTATCAGAATATTTTACGTTCTACAGAATTGCAGATGCACCACATGAGCCTTGGGCCATTTGTGTTTCACCACTGAAAAAAACCCCCTAATATTTGGGATTTTAAGGCTCGGTCTGCTTTAATGTAAAGAAAGTTGTGTCCCACCTTTAACTAAATGCAACCAATTTCATTACTGTAGAAATACTGTTACAACTCAAAACAGATTGTTCATTGCTTCACCATCTGTAGCAACAGAGTCAAGTGTCAGCTAAGAAGTGTGACTACATCATCTTATTTGAAGACTAACAGGTAGTGTTTCCACATTTTTCCATATCGCTCTAAGAGAGAGGACTCATTACCATGGAGAATGCTGGTTCATAGTGAGTAACAGGACACGCTGGAATTTCTGCCACTAAATTCTTAGAAGGCATGATGGGGGATTGGAATAAGGTCAACAAATAAGATGTAGCTACAGATCACAGGTCTATTGTAATCTCTTAAGGCAGAGAGGTAGACAACACCCTTCTTACTTTCTTTCTCACACCCTCCTGAACGCTGGAAAGTTTGAGGAGCACAGGGGGCAGAAACTTGGAGATAATATTCTGTAGTTGTTCATCTGTTTCTGCATGGCCCAGGCGAAGGAACACACGTTCCAGTTGATCTGTCAGACAAACAAAATAGCACATTTAACATCTCATGTCACGTCCTATGGATGATATTTGTTATACATTATTATGCAATAAACATTTGATCCGTCAAAATCAATCCTATAATAAACTGTCTGTAATTTTAATTTAAATATGAAGCAACCTCAAACAAACTGGGTGTGTTCAACAAGATGCACGACTATTCTGCGCGACCTTCAGCTTCGTACAGAGGGAGTACAACACAGAAACATGGAATTAAAAACAGACTGTCCCTCATGCATGTTGTTCCAGTTTGAATCATTAACTGCTCCTTTCAGTTGCTCTGCTGATGCAGCTGATGCACCCATCTCATCCCTCTGTTTCACCATCTGGCTCACCCACCAGCTAGCTACAACAACTGACAGGCTATCAACCCATTTCACCGTCTCTGCGCCGGCAACCCTGGTTTTCCACGGCGAGTGACACCATACAAAATTAACTCCAAATGCCCTAAACACTCACTTCAAGAATCTACGTTTCAAAACTCTGATTAGTATAACTGTATCAATAGCCTGCGCGTTAGTTTCATTTTGACCATGACTGGGCAAACGGCCTCCTCGCGTTAGCCCATTAGCTAGCAATATAACAGCAGCTAAGTTGTCGCTCCTGCCCAGTTCCCTTTTCTTTATTCTTTTTTGAACAGAGGCAGGATAATAGTTTATTGAAAAACACCAGTCATCACACTTAAGCAGGTCTGTTATTCATTCTGCGTTTTACAGACTAAAAAAACGAAATTCTGAGAGATAGTACACAGAAATAACACAGAGAGAAACTTACTGAGTTCATCCTGGGCAGCCATGTTTGCAGAGAGTCATTAGCGCCCCTCCCAGGTTACTGAGCGTCACTGCACTCGCCGGCGTCACTCTGCTTCGTCTCAGCTTGTACGCGCTGGTCGACACTAGTTAATAATAAAAGCACTTAGATAAGCTAAAATGAAGTAATGTCATAATGTATGCTTAAGAGTCACAAAAAAATAGTAATTATATGTGTCTACATTGTGTCATACCATTCTTAGACTGTGCTACTGTATTCCACTATATGCTGGTATATCTGCACTTTAAGATGGGCTAATATTTACTATATTTATATGCTTTTGTAAAGGGTATTTAACAACTTTCTTTATAAATTGTTAATAGACCGAACCATTTACTATGCTTTCGTGGTAGTTACAAAATACTGATTTGAAAAACATTTACATGATAGAATCCTCCTGCTAGAACATCCAATAGACCTTGTTTATGGCAGTGCTATCGAAATTAAATTCCGGGTAGACACAAGTGTAATTAATAAAACTAATTAAGGTTCTGTTCCATTTAGTGTGGCTGAGCCTTTCAAGTAAATCAACAAGTACAAGCGAAGCACCTTGATTGTATTGGATGTGAACGGAATAGGGCCTTAATCAATAGCATTGCAAACACATGTATTTATCCTGCTGTTTCTTGCCAAAAGGGCTGCTGTGATAAAAGGTCTATTAATCAAGTGTGATGCAGATGAAACTAATTGAATTAGTGTTATTAAATTAATGGCTGAGTTTCATTTAGCTGCGTCAGCTTAACATTTCTGGTAGTGGCTCCTACTGACTGACAAATTAAAGGCAGCTATCATTAGCAGTTTTTCTTACTGTGATAGGTCAAAAAAGCGTTGGCCTGAGAGTTCTGTCTGGCACATTCAGGTTTGCTGATATGGTATTTTCACAATGTTACATTTCTTTTTGCATTCATTTTATAAAACAGTAAACTGGCAGCACAGTGGTGCAGTGGTCAACAGTTAATAATGGATGTGTGGATTTCCCAAACAAATCTGATGTTGAAGTTGACATTGCCTTCCTGTTTAATTATAAGTCGTCCTCCTAGATTAGGGTGACTTTCACAAACTGGTAAATAGAAGTTGTCCTCATTTGAATTATTGTGTCTAACTGGTCTACAAAGCTTCACTATATGTTATTGATCAAATATCCTTATTTACAATAAAAAACGTACCTTATTATTGTGGTGTTAAATTTTAACAATTTGATATTTAATAAGTTCAGTTTCATTTCAATCAATTAAAAAAATAACGGCAAAATTAATTAATAAACAAATAAAATTATAAAATTAATTTTGTAATAACTTTCCTCCAGGGCCACAGTATAAAACTGACAAACATTAGAAAAAAAACCTGCACCTCCAAAAATGAAAATATTATGGAATAGTTCTATTCTTTTGTAATTTAATTCAACAAGTCAGACTTTCATACATTCTGTATTCATTCGATATAAAGTGAACTATTACAAGCATACTTTTGATCATTATGGCTTTAACAGTTACAGTGAAATATTCTAATATATTCAGACGTTTTCTTTAGCCGTAGGGCCATAGTTATCAAAATTAGTTAAATGGTTGAAACGTTTCAGTTTATGTGTGATGAATCTAGAATATATTCATTGTCCACTTTCTGAAATAAACTGATGACTTATCATGATATTCTAATTTTTGGAGACGCACCGGTACGTGCGCAATATTGTGGTCGGTGCAGGTGTGTCTGGATAAAGTCCCACCGCGCCTTGACGCACAGTTAGACGGACACCGTAGCCGAGATAATCTGGGACGCGTCCCTTTCGGAGCGCATGAAGCAGCTGCAGCAGCAGCTACGGCAATAGTAGCAACAGCGGCAGCCTGAGCCGCTGTCATGTGAATCAGCTGGACGAACAAGGAAAGAGGATCAACAACAACAACAACAACACTCATCCTTCTCTATAGCAAGGTAAAGCACTTAAATAACTGAAACGACCCGTGAAATACCATCGGGAATGGTGCACGGCAGCTGGTGCCGGGGGCGGTTTGATGAGAAATGGCTTAAAAAAAAAATTACTGTGCATTTCGTGGCTTCTGTGTAGAATTAGCCATGCTATCAGCAGCTAATCGTTAGCGCTGCCAACTTATGTTGGCACGCGCTCTTGCCAAATTGCATTTTGCATTGTGTGATTTGTCGTTGTTTGCCTCCCCAACGCTATCGCTACACTCGTACAATATCTACAAATAATATATGCATTACAAAAATTTCACACTTGATCGTTCGCACCACACAAAGTCACACAGCGAAGTAGCTACGGGCCTGTGCAACCACCTTGCGAGGGGCATTTAAACCCTATTCGAATTGACTGGGAAGTTAGCTAAAGTGGTGCTTCGGGTTAGCTTAGTGTTAGCCCTGTGTCCCCTTGTTCTAATTGTTGTCCACGAGTGCTTTTAAGTCATGTCCCGTGAACACACATCAAATTCAAGACGATGAGTGACCCACGAATCCGTGCTACCACGTAAATACAAGTTAGCTAGTCAGCTGAGCTAGCTAGCTAGCGAGCTACGCTGTGCAGCCATTGCTTTGCATCATAACAAAACGTAGGCTAGTTGGATAGCTGGCTTGGCAGACAACAAAGATCTGCCAAGCTACGGACGTGCACGTTTAAGGAAAAGTGACACAAGTCAGCCAAAGATATTTGAAATATATAGTTTTTGATACATATAAATAAAAATGATAATAATGCCAGACTGAGGTTATCTATGAAATTAATGTGTTGAAACAGAAAAAGTACATAGGACCGTAAACACAGTGTATTAAACACAAGCTGATTTAAAAACTATAGTCTCAGCCTGTAATCGCCTGTTACATAATAGGGCCGCACGCCATTGTAACGTAGTTTGCAGTGACGTAAGAGGTATCAAGAAATGGCTGAATAGTACTTGGCTTCACCTGCGGCACCGTGATCCTTTGTCTGGATGCACAGTAAAGTAAGAGTTGGGAGTGGGATGGGTGGATGGGACCAAAATTTGAAAAGCGTTGTTGGCATCAGCAAGGATCAAAAGATCAAATCGACGTTTGTTGAATCTCTACCTCCATCTAGCGGTGTATCTGTGAGCAACACACAATCCAGCTGCCTCGCAGTTACAGGCTTGATAGTAACGTCTTGTAATGGTCACTATCAAAGTGTGAAACAAGGTATTAGAGGGAAAAAAACCCAACCCAAATAATGAATTAATCACGATCAAGAGTTGGAAAAATGATTACTTTCAATTTTCCATTAATTTATCAACATCTGTTGTAAATGCTGTTAATGTCATCGGTTCTTTCTAAATAGAAATTACATTATATATTTTTAAAAACAGATTTATCAGTTTCTCTGCCTTACCTCTCATTTTCTCCTGAATATTTACTAAAGCATTATACATAATTAGGATAACACAGAAAAGTTAATTTTCTTCTCATAATTTATTTTACAAGTCATTTTCAAGTTAAACTTGATGATTATGGCTTATACAGTTACCATAATTATTGAAATTAAAAGAGCAAAATGTTTGCAATATTTTAGTTTACATGCACTGAATCTAGAATAGATTCAATGTCCAATTTCTTAAATAACTGATGAAAAACTGTAAAAAACTGCTTTTGAGATGCACTAGTACACTACAACTCTCGTACTTATTTTTTGTCGATTATTTAATGTCTTGTTAGTTGTTAATCTTTTCATAATAGGATATATTTCCCAATTTTTTTTTACATTTTTTTTTAACCAGACCTAATATGCATCAACATTATAATTTAAAAGGCAATTCTAAAATACTGTATATGTTTTCTGTCCTAGGTTATATCTGGTGAGGGGGCAGGATGGCGGGAGCAGAGGTGTTCACCCCTGCAAACCCCACCTGCAAGATCATGACTTTCAGGCCCACCATGGAAGAGTTCAAAGACTTCAACCAGTACCTGGTTTATATGGAGTCTCAAGGAGCACACCGAGCAGGCCTTGCTAAGGTAGGAAGCATTTCAGCTGGGACAAAGTTTCAAGTTCGACAGTTGCTTTTCTAGATTGGTGCAAATTGAAAACTCTGTGATGGACCAAATATGTTAGACTTTATTATGACCACTAAGTTGGTGTTGTGCAGTATGATGACTGTTGGAGAAATGCATTTATACATACTTGACACATCGAAAAAAAATTATCAACCAATAAAACCAAAAGTTATCAACCAGTGTCCTTTTTTGAAATAGTGGTATAACTCCTTCCACTCTTACTGATCAAATGCCGATCAGAATGATTTATCTGTGCAGGGGCACAATTCCTGTTTTATATTAAGCAGCAATCTTATTCTGCTTTGTGTGTCCCTCAGGTGATTCCTCCCAAGGGCTGGAAGCCCCGTCGTACTTATGATGACATAGATGACCTGATGATTGACGCTCCCATCCAGCAGATGGTGGCCGGCCAATCGGGGCTCTTCACTCAGTACAACATCCAGAAGAAGCCTCTTAGTGTGCAGGAGTTCAGGAGATTGGCTAACAGTGACATGTGAGTGTTATGAAGTCATTAACTGCTGTCAGCCCCTAACTGCTTCCAATGGGGGAAAGCGCTTATTCACATGTACATTCTGATGTTGCCTGAGTACATAGAAACACAACTTCTTTGTCCACAGCATATGTGCCTGGTGTTAAACAATTTACCCATGTTAATGTTACGAATATGATTGGTTCACTGCCTGGAAAAATCTATAGAAATAATGACAAACAGCATCAATATCTATGTATATTTTAGATGTGATTAATTGTCCTGGATTATTATGGTAAATGGACTTGCATTTATATAGCACCTTTCAAATCTTGTGATTCCAAACGCTCTACAACATTTGTCACATTCACCCATTCATACACACATTCATATGCTGGTGGCAGGGACTAACATCTAAGTTACCACCATGTTAGGAGAGGTAACAATTCACACATGCATTCACACCATGAGGCTGCCTTCCAGGCCAATTCAGGGTTTAGTATCATGCTAAAGGGGTCAAACGACTGACTTAGCTGACAAAATTAGGAGAAACTATAGTGTATTCTAGTGCATCTAAAAAAAATTGTTTTGGGGTTTTTCATCAGTTATTTAAGAAAGTGAACATTTAACATACTCTAGAATCATTACATGTAAACTAAAAGCATTTTAATATTAACTAATTAATTATGGTTTACAGCTCAATCAAATCAAATCTAAAAAAAAAACCCTCACACATTTCAAAATATTAGAATATGTTACTGTTAAAGTATGAGCGATAATCATCAAAATTAAAACAAAAAGCATTTGAAATATTTGACTTTACATGTACTGAATTTAGAATATATGAACGTTTCACTTTTTAATTAAATAACAAAAATGACCTTTGACCACAATATCCTACTTTTTGAGATACACTTATTACATAATTTTTAGAGATGTAATGCTGCTGTTGCTGGCATTTAAGTCACTACTGCCTGAAGTTAATTTGACAGATTATTTTTTTTAAATATATAACTGTTTATGTACATATATGTACTGCAGAATTTACATATAAAACTAAGTGAGATGTTTGTTAAGTGTAAGGACATTGAAGAGCTGTTAAAATCAGCATTGGTTTGTGGATTCCCAGTTTAGACCCACATCTGACTGAATGTGCAGCTGAATGAGTGCAAGGAGGGATGATTGCTGAGTGTATAAAAATTTACCTGATCGTTTTATTGTGTTGAGATTACTGGTGGCCGTTTCACAGAACCTAATGTAATGTCTGATGCCTCCGTAGGTACTGTACACCACGCTACCTGAATTATGAAGATCTTGAAAGAAAATATTGGAAGAACCTCACTTTTGTCTCACCCATATATGGCGCTGACGTCAGTGGCAGCCTTTACGATGAGGTATGCGCCTTTTTGTCTTCATTTCCTACTCTCTTGGTGTTATTGTTCTGTTATTTTTGTAAATGTATGTTTTGTTTTTTTTGCCATTTTAGCCTTGAGTTGTCCCCTGACCAACCTTTTTAGTTTCATTTACACTCTGTTTTATGTACAGATTCCATTTGATAAATTGTTTGTGATACTAGGACAAGTAAAAAATGATTTGTTTTTAAGAGAACCTTTAGGATGGAAATTTTTATTGAGCCCACCCAATAATTCAACACCCCATACAAATTATTTTATTATTGCAAATCCATTCAGGTGTGGATGTTGATAATCAATGGACTAATATTAACACAAAGATGGCACCAGAACGGGCTAATTTCTCTTCAAAAAGGAATGTCAGAACAAGTTAAATAATCATTAAGATTTTACTTCAGTGTCAAGTCTGACCTAGGCCTACCTTTACATCCGAAAAGAAATTTAGAAAGTTTAATACGAATATGCTTTCATTTTTTGTAGTTATGAAGTGTTGTATATTTGCTTTAAAGGAAGGAGTATTTGGTGTTGAAGGAAGCTTGAACATTTTTTATGTAGTTTTGAAACCCAAGCAACACTATATTCTCTATAGCAACCCTTGAGAGGCACGGTAAACTTTGCATTTGTCACTTAAATAGAAGCAAAATGCCTAAATTGTTCCCACTGTCACAATATATAGATGATATAATTGAATCAGCTTTTCCTGAATCTCTTTCACTCTTATGCAATGCTTCCTGTAGGTAATGGTCCTGACTTTTAATGGAGAGCAATAAGGCAGGTTTGACAGCTAGACAGGAGTGGAGTCAGTTCAGTTTCACTTGATATAACTGATACTGATTGGGTTTAAACTGGATTACCAATCTGTAGTACCAATTTTGAATATTCCTACACACATCTAACTGCTGTTTATATTCTCCTAGGATATTGAAGAGTGGAACATTGGCCACCTGAATTCTATCTTGGATGTTATTGAGGAGGACTGTGGTATATCCATCCAGGGGGTTAACACTCCATACCTCTATTTTGGCATGTGGAAGACCACTTTCTCTTGGCACACTGAAGATATGGACCTGTACAGCATCAACTACCTCCACTTTGGAGAGCCCAAGTCCTGGTTAGTATGGCGATAAGGCAAAGGGAGGCAGCACTATCTGTGCCCCCTGTGCCTTACTTAACAAGTGACTCTAAAGTATTTAGTTTACAAGAATCATTTGCTTCCCAAAAACAAACAGTCATTTCCTGGCAAAAATGCATGTGGATGCTGATTAGTGAAATGAAACTGCTGAAAACATTTGCTGAGTTGCAGAAATGGGAAATGAAGAGCCAGAGCCAAGTAAAGATCTGCAATGAGAGTTGACATGTAACAGTGGCAGCACTTTAGTTTAGTTGCAATATACTTAAGAACCTAAAAGGTGAAATCCATTTTTTATAAAAGTCTTTTAAAATCTTTTCTGTTACATAATAGACTTAATGAAATTTCTAAGTCATAACAGGACAAAATCAACGGTAAAGGAGTAAAGTTTTAATATACCGTAAAATAAAAATCCACAAAAAAGCTGAATAGTTAAAAAAGTATAAATTGCTCATTAGAGTGGTAAGCCAAGCAAATCCCACAGGGATCAGTGTCACAGCCATACAGCGACACACACATACAGAGGACCACACACATACAAATTCACAAAAAAGCAGCTTAATGTGGCAAGTACCAACACACTGAAGTACACTCACACACAGATTCATCTCATCCCTGAAGGGGAGCAGCTTAAAAATGCACCTTTCTCCCCCTTCTTCTCAACCCCCTCCAACTCCCCATATCACCTCTACCTCTCCCCCGATCTCACACCGCTCCGTTAAGATGAAACCCAAGCATGTACAATGCTAGTCAAATGGAATGCCTTTAGGGAATTCTGTCACGCTGTCTTGAAACTTTGGGAGTTTTTTAAGTTCAGATTGCATTAGCAGTGTGGCCCAAGAAAAAGAAAATAGGTCTTAAGTGATAGTTGTTTGTGGTCCTAGTCAGAGTTAGGTATTACAGAGACGAAGATCAAATACTTTAGTGTTATAGATTATAAAGGATCATCCTTTGCCTAGAAAAAACAGAGTTGCTTGTCACTGGAGATCTTTTCCATGTGCTCTATAATTTAGATGTGTTTATTGTAATGCTTTGCTGAAAACGGTTCATCAACCTGCTTGCAATTATTCATCTATCTTCTACCTGATGGCAGTCTTGAAACAGTAAAGGCTCTTCTTGAAAAACCTAGGCTGCAAGCTTTGGCGCATGATACCGTGCACTCATAATAAGCAATACTTGAATGGAATTTTGCATACACAGTCCAAAATAACGGTCTGCTCCACATCTGCCTGTTGTCTCTTAACAGGTATGCCATTCCCCCTGAGCATGGGAAGAGACTGGAGCGTCTGGCTACAGGTAAAAGAATAATTCATATTCTTTATCTATTCTCCATCTAAATGGAGGTGTGAGAGGCGATTAAATAATTATTAAAAAAATGGTTTTAGCAGCATACAGAAGCAGTCCTGCATCAAACAACAAAATAAAGCACATAAATGAAACTCAGCAATGAGAGGGCACTAGAGGTGATGGTACAGCTTAACAATACTAAGGAACACTAACTACAAACAAGCAACAACAAGTGCTACTAGTGAAGAGTGACAATAGGCTACAGATGTTAAATGTAGGAGAATCCGCCCAGTAAGGGCATGTGCAGGCGAGATGACATTTAATACATGTGATCATAACCAATAACTGTGAATAACCTAAATTTGGGCCTACACAGTTAAGCCCATGTAAAGTTAATGTAAAATGAGGCTCTTAGGTCTAAACTTATAAAGCTGATCATTTCACTGGGTGAGTGAAAAGTGAATAAAATGGCTGAGAAATCGTCAAATTTGCAGTAGACTAACATTTGCTTAGATGCCGCAGACAGCCATTCAGTTAACAAAGTGATGAGGACTCTGCAACACTGCTTGATCTATCATTTATTGATGATTGTGGATAAATCATTTTATTATTTTTCAAGTTGAATTGCTCAACTTGTTAAGGCTGCAAAGGTTAAAACCGGAAAAGAGGCCTGACGT